>CAJQUW010009458.1:0-180357 GCA_907163375.1 Prostheceraeus crozeri | reverse complement strand
GGAATGGTCCTGTCAGACTGAAGAAAGATGATTACAGATCACAGCAATCGTAAAGTAATATTCAGAAGGGGGGTAAAGGGGGAGGAACAAAATATGCCCGTTCCGAGAAAGGATAGAGCGCAGCAATGCAGCCTGTAATCAAGGGACTAGGGTTTACGCTTTCTGTTGGTAGGTTGGATTAGGCTCTGCGCACTTGGGGCAGGCGTACGATGGGTTAGAGGGGTGTCATTCGAATTCGCATTGATCTACTGCTTTCTTCCTGGTTGCGAATTTTTTCCGGGATGAGAGAAGAAGTGTTGCACACGATTCAATGGAATCGTGATGTACATAGACGTCTAAGTGAGACAAAAGCGTGCACGTTGGCAGCAGCAGCTCTCAATATAATCCAGCTTCATGTCTGTATTCCACATTCGTCATCACAAAGTATGATATGGAAGGAATGAGAAGTCAACCTTTCTGTATCCAACACTCCACGGGGTGTTTTGACGACACCACGCACACTGCTGAGCATCAGGCCCCCGGGAGCCTGGTGCCGAAACGATAGGTCCAAACTTCAATACAAAATGCACCCAAAGAAAGCTCCTCACATGTCTGGAGTGAGGGCGGGGAAGTGCAATCACTGTTTTTATATTCAAGGTGATTGTGGAGGTCAAATGTAAGGTTAAAAGTCAAAAAGATGATTTTTTACTGTATGGTTGGTAATTCTTTCCCTATCTCAGAAACCATTTGATCAAATTAAAAGCAAACTACACCAAATGAAAGCTATGACGAGTTAATCATTGTTTTTATATTCAAGGTGGGTGTAGCACTATCGAAGACTGTTACATGCGCTTAAGGAATCTTGTTAAAGTGCTCAATGATTAATAAAATTTCTACAAGGGTAAATGTTGGAATCAAATCATCGAAGGGTAAACAGAATCTACATGGGAATTGTATTATGTGCCTGTTCAAACTGATATAAACACTTGTGTTATACCATTGCAAGGTTTTAGATCAAATTAGACAACACCTAACAAAAAACATTCAAAAGTGAAAATTGTGCAAAATCGACAAATCTGTGTTTGAATCCTGACTTACATTCTGTACAAACTACTGTTACACAGCTCAATTGAATTTGTCACATTCTAATATCTTTGAAATCCTCGTTGTGCACGGAATTCTTCAGCCGAGTTATTCAAATTGTTGATAAGCGAGAAATACGAAAAAAATACGTATCGGAAAGTGTAAGGCAATGTCCGTCGTGCAGAGCTATATAAAATCAGACGAGCAGACTGAAAAGTCTGCCTCCCAGTTGCGTAGCAACTGAAGTATAAAAGAATAAAGAGGTATGATGGAAATCTTTGGTGCTGGTTTGTTTATGTAGATCATATACAAATGGGAAAAATGTTGTCTATTCCCCTATTTTTTCACGTCTAGTACAAAGGAATGCATTGGTTTGAGATGTACGGCGGAACATACTTGCCGACACAGCAATAGTCGCTACTTCACTTTGCGTGAAACTTCGTGACTACAGGTTAGAGATATTGGCAGCTGCGTCTCGTCGCCTACTCAAGTCCAGAAGTGTCCACAAGATGCTCTCGCTTAAAACCACAATACAAGTCGATGAGCACTGTTGTTCTGTATTTTGTCTGAATCATTGTGACATCCCATCATCTGTGAAATCCCATCAAAAAGGCCAAATACGCAAATAATCGAAGGCATAATCCAGATACGCAGCCAACATGTGGAAGCACGGTCCATAACTGGTGTCATTACTTGCACTGGCAAAGCGTTAGATACACAGATAGCAGTGCTGTTTTGTCTCACACATTCAATGCCGGAAGCATCTGTATTTGATGACACTTTTGTGCAGTTGTGCTAGTAGGGCACAAAATGCACATAGTTTAACCGCAATTTTTGAGCTACTCAACGTCGTGACGGCACAGAGTGCCAGATGGTGTAAGGTAAAAATATGTGGTGATAACATCCGCGTTTCATAATTCAGGTGGTAAACGAATACCAACCATATTGGAATTATAGGCACGTCCTGTCGCAGTATGCGCGGGTATGTGAGAGGGACTGCTATGTAAAGCAAGGCATTTTGATTTTAAATAACGGCGCCGCTGTGCGCGGGGTCAATGGGAAAGATCAATTAATGTGTGTCTGTTGTCTGTGTGTGTGTGCAACTTGCTCGAACAATTAATGACTTTGGCAAAGAAATGTGACACCATATGGGCGAATGTACCCTACTGTATATGAAGGACTTTGTATTTGGGAGCAAATGGGTTTAAATGTGGCAATATGAAGGTGGGCCTAAGTTTTTAATAAAATAACGAGGGTGAGGCGGACACTGAGATGTTTCTTAATATCATTAAACTGGAAAGGTATGAATGAAAATGCACATTCAATCGGGGTGCAATAGAGCGCTTACATAGATGCCTCTAGCTACCAAATGGTGCAGACTATGCCTACCCTCTTTAACAGACAAGCTACCGGGAGGGCGAGATGAAGCGGAGAGCACCCTTCCTATCCGGATGCGGGTTGGGAGCACAGCAGACTATGCTGATAAAATGAACAACTGTTCGACTGGTCCGAATTGCCGTGAATAGGTTCTCGGGAAAATGTGACAAAGCGACAAATGCATGCGAAACCCTGTTGTCTGTTAGTGACATTTTCTAAAGCAATTTGAGGTGAAATTTTTCTATGAAATGTTTTTCGTAGACTTTGGACAAATTTTCGGTTTGAGTTCAATCATGAGTGATCGTGAATGCTTCGAGTATAGCTCATCAAGATCGTTGCGTGCCAATGAACCCTATAGCGTATTAGCATGTCTCAAGTGTCTAGTTGTAGGCAAGTGATTCAGAGCGGCAATTTCAATATTCGCGATCGCCGGAAGATTTCAAGCATATTGACAATGTTGTGCAAAGAGGGGCGCTCAAAAATGAATTGCGGCTTGGGGACCCCGTTAGTTTTCTCATAGATGAAAGAAGAGAGCTTATACCCTAAAGAAACTAAAGAAAAAGATTAAGGAAAATTATTGTGTTTTGCCTGGATTATTTGCGAAGAATGGCTCCTAGGCCACTAGGATGATTTTACAGCATGATTATACAGAAGCTGAAAGAATGAGCAAGGCTCCACTTGCGGGAAAAAGCCGGTGTGTGCGGTATGGTCGCGCTAGGACAATCAAACAGAATTTACGTCAAAGGTACACGTCACACCCCAGCACACTCACTTACGCCTTTACTATCAACAGCGCCAATCAACTTGAGACACATCTAAAGGTGCGAGATAGAAAAGTTATAATCCTTGCTGTCGGTGACTGCTGGAGTGCGCGTAAGACGCATCACGCTGCACGAATTTGCTAGTTGACGATGAATCGAGTTCACCATTTGACACTTCGCTTACAGAAAGCTTGGAACTTGCCAGCTAGCATAGACATACTGTAGGTTTAGCCTTCAGAAATAGTGACTAAAGAATGAGATGTGACTAAATTCGATAGTGATTAGATTCAATTGCATAATGAGCCTAGCCTAATGGCATTAAGCCCTCGAATGTTTGCCACCGTTGAATCCACCCTGCATATCCATGTACCCCCCCCCAGATATGAATATTGCGAGATTATAACAACTATTGCTCCTGACCCATATGACCGCATGGCGAATGACGCTGCCCGCAAGGATGCAGGGGATAGGTCCCGCCAGTGAGTACCACACCCATGTTCTATGGACTTTAACGTGTTATAAAAGCAACATGAAACATTCGTATTTTCTACAAAAAAGTAAAGATCAGATTGACACTCACAGTGCAAGTAGGCGTACTTCATCACATCTTTTGAATTCAATCTGTTCAATGTTTTGTGACCAAGTGATGAATTAAAGGATAATTTATTTCGCATCATGACAAATTTAGTTGCTTCATGGATGGACGTGAAGCTCCTTCAGTCCTGCTTCTTCAGTTTTAATCACTGCTAAACCGTATTGCCTCCGAACCCGAAATGCCTGACGTTATTTAATTCGTATTTTCCCTGTACTTTGAATAATCCCTGCACTCTGCAGATACTATTCTAGTCACAGAATTAGATTGTTTAATCGTATCACTTTGCTAGAAGTGCAAACTGATTCAAGCAGATGGCACATGCAGGAACTTAATAAGTGGGCAAAAAGAAATCTGTCTGTGTCTCTTTGCTGTGTGATCCGGTTGATAACAGTCACTGAAACTTTGCACAATTGAACTGACTGTTTATTGTTCGATTGCTATGGTATTTAGTCAGGAGATTGTGCCATTTCATTTGCGTTACATGTTTCAATGTTTCCTTCTAGTCAAACGGAAGAAGAGACGACCTGTCTAATTCTTTGATTCTAGTCTACTATTTTGACAGATGACACCCATTTTGTTTGATGGGTCGAAGGCAATGTCATTTACTGAAGACCTTTTCAATTCAGTAATGTTGTCTATTTTCGAAGAACTGGATTTCAATAACGCATGAATTTTTAAACAATTACGTAGATGAAATTTACAAACGCATAACAACCGCATACTAAAGAAGCAAGCTTATTTGATAAACAGAGCAGTAGTATGGATTTTCGGGTTATTATATACAAGTAAAACATGAATTTCAGGATAATTTAAAGAATATGCATAATACAAAATATAATACAAATTTGATATATGTCAAGAAAACGGTTTTTGTGAGCTCAAAAAAAATTTTGTAACGCGTAAATTTTGTAATGACGTCCTTGACAAAGGCTTCGTCCGAAAATTTGTACGTCATAATACAATTTCGAGCTCACAAAAACCGTTTTCTTGACATATACTTCTATTTATAGCTCGATGGCACCGTTGATTGATAATACAAATAGCATCAATTTCGGGATAATAACCTTATAAAAGATATCTTTTCTTAGCTTTTGGTCGTAGAAATTTCGTCTGTGATAGTTTTGATATTAATAAATTTCAGTTCATCGAAAATGGGTTCTACAAATTGCTTGCCTTCGATTTAAGAGACATTTGTATCGGCCCTAAACAGTTCTAAGTTTTATTCATTTCCGAATTTTATTCGTGTGAAATCTGTTTCCTCTCAAGACCAAAAAGCCTATATTTTTCTAAGAGAATGAGTTTTGAATTCATCAATTCAATAATTGTAGGTTGCAGAACGAGTGATTGATCGAGGCCGCAGACCGAGTGTTGCACACTGTTATGCGCCAGCCGTGCTTGCAAGTGATTTATAAAACTGCGGTAATTTATTTCTTGTTTTAACAATAAAGAGCAGTTTCCAGATGTCTGCAGATTGAATATCACCGACATGCATGTAGGCTCATAGACATCTGACTGTTAAAAAAGAGATTGTGGGTGTCATTTAGTAATCAACGGCGTTTCCATAAAACAATTGCTTTTAATTAACTACAATCAAGTGATATTGAATAATTCCATGTTTGACAAAAAATTGACAGTCGTCGACAAAGAGTGGCTGTTGTTGTTCTGATTAGCGCCGTTGATGTACTGGTAAACATGCATCCTAATGTAAATTTTCTGAAATAAGGATTGTGGATATGGTGAGAAAACTGTCTGTTCAATGGATCATAGATATAATAGACATAAGAAAAAATAGTGAAATGCCAAATATTTTGATCACAGTCCAAGAGAATTTGTAATCTATTCGGATAAATGTCTTTGACCACAATTAGATGACAATTGGAGCTTAGCAGAATTGATCTTTATCAGTAGCTGAGGTTAATGACAGCGACTGCCTTATAAAGGCTTTAGATATAGCCTACATCAAGCTATAACATTAGAAAACTTCTATCAGATATCGAAGTTGCCAGATATCTATGTACGGCTAAGGTGATTGGCAATGTCGGAAGTAATACATGTTTGACCGGCATAGCAACACATGTTTGACATTGAATCAGTAGAAGAATCCATGTGGTCACAAAAGGAAAAATGATGGTTTGCAAGTATTTTGCTGTCACATCACTTGCTGATGGTGTATCTGCAAGCGATTTGCAGATCGAGTTGGAAGAAGTGAAAACGACACTGTAACAGCATATGCAAAGTCAGTGTGCAACAATAATCTGTATAAAATTTTATGTTATTTAATTGTGCGTCCTTTGTAGCATGCAGTTTGTCAATGAGAGACATTATATTCTATTACTAATTCGTTGAGTTTCTCAAACACGCAGAAGTTTAGAAAATCATGGAAAACAATTCATAACATTAGCAATTATTCGCAATGAGTGCCCGTAATGACAATGAATGTCGCACAATAAAGATACGAGATGTATTATGCTCAAACATCTCGACAAACAGGAATTTTGGTCATTTATTAAATATTTGTGTGACAATATGGGCTCCATGTAGGCTTCTCAGATCAGAAATTAATTTTGCTGAATTACGTTTCCTTCTTTTGATGAAGTCAATACACATTCTACAAAAATGCAATTTCGTGTAGAAACATTCAGAGATGTCTCACACATGCTGTGATACTCAAGAACCCGTTTGATGAAGAATGCTACCAGTCATGAATTTGCCAACACAGTCCATTTTCCTAAAAATTGGCCTGGTACAAACCCTTGCCCCAGTAGGGTGTTTTGACAAACGCGTCCTGCTGGGAAGGGCCTTGATTATTTCCGGAAATAAAGGTCCAAATTCGAAATAAAAAAAAGAACGCTCTCGTCATGGCGAATCAAAATATTATTATTGTTTTGATATTCAAGGTCATAGAGGTCAAATTTCAAAAAGATGATTTTTTACTATGATTATAATAATAATAATAATATCTTTATTGTCTCAACAGATCAAATTCGGTGAGCACATTACATAAATCGAGATATACAAAATTTCGAAAGACTTATCACGAAGAGAAGGCTGCACAAAATGTCGTAAAAATATACATAAAAACAGACTATTTACAAAATCTAATGAACGACTTTCTGAACCGTTCAGTCTTGGTGGGCGGAGGATTCTGGTAGCTCTCACACAAGAACAGATGGAAAATAGTTCATGCAAAGGATGCTCTTGATATTTTACAATTTTAGAAAAAAGACTTTCACACGTTTTATCACAAACAACAGCAAGAGAAAGTTCCTCAACATATGGCAACCCAATAATTCCGTAAGCTCTTTTTCTATTGCGATGAACTTCTTTAACAAATGCTGCGGAATATTGCAGAAACATGCGTACGAGTACGTCAAAATAGACCGAATAAATGAAATGTAACACCTATGCAATAATATAGGCGGACAGTCCGCACGCCGAAGATTGTACAGAATGAAAAATCTTTTTAGTGCCTTCTTTGTAATATAATCAACATGGCGATTCCATTTTAAATCGCGAGACATAATGACACCGAGAAACGTTAGATTCTCTACTTCTGGTAATGATGAATCAACAGAAAAAGAAACAGGGTTTGGTGTTGAATGTCTCTTCGTGATAATGTTCATAATACAGCATTTGGAATCATTAACAGGTAAGTATACAGAACTTGACCAGCTATAGAAGTTTAGCCATTCGGCTTACAAATTATCCGCTTAGGCATTACGCACAAAATGCAGCAATAGTAAATCATCTGCATAACGAATCACAGACGAGTTAGGAGATACAGGACAAAAATCGTTAACAGCAATTGCAAATAAGATGGGCCCTAAGACACTACCTTGCGGAATGTCACTTGCAATGGGTGATCAAGAAGAAGAAACATTATTAATCAAAGTACGTTGCCTTCTTTCGGATAAAAAAATTGGGAATCCATTTTAGCGTTACATCAGGTAAACTCAGACCCTTGCATGCATTCAAAGTCACATTATGAGGAATTTTGTCTCTATTGGAATCTATTTCTTGCCTTGAAGAAACCATTTGACCAAAGAAACCATTTGACCAAATCAAAACACAATACAATAAATGAAAGCTCTCGTCATGACCAGTCAGAGTATCATGACAAAAATGTAAAAGGTTGTAATCGAAGTATAATGTTGAGATAAGAAATATCAATAAATATCAGTAAGTTTGTGTTTTACATAGTCCGGTCCAATTGCGAAAATTTCACAATTTTAAATTTTGAATTCAAAACGTCGAAATCTAAATAGAATCTACAAGAATTATCATTTTCTGTTTAAATTGGCACGAGAACACTTCATTAATAAAAGTTTTAATGTTATATAAGATCACCTGAAAACTTTCAAGTGCTCTTATAGCAAAAGTGAAAATATAGCAACTTAGGTACCGAGTGTTTGCATTTACGTAAATCATATTTGCAGATATAGGCTATCTAGATGGTTCCCTGTGTCCGATTTAAGTTCACATGCACTCTTTCAAGGGAATACATTATGTCCAACTGTCTACAGAAAAATATACATGCAGAGTAAGAAACTCAGTAAAATTGCCATTAAACACGTGACCAGCATGCATTTACTAAAACATTTGCTTATTCCGTTAGATTACCCGGTACTTCGATACTTCTTTTCTCCCCCCCCCACATTTTTTTGCTGTCAACATCCAGGAGTGTTGCATCGTCATCGAACTTTTCTTGCTCCTAAAGGCAGTCTAAAACCGTCGCAAAAGCGCTGAGTGTGTAAAAATCCTCTTATCAGGCTTGTAGAACATTTGCAGCCTCAGGATTAGACAACCGCTTGTCATTTGTCTGCAGAAAACAATCCCACGAAGTTCATAATGCACCTTGTTTTCCAATTGAGTATCCAAGGGACCAATTATTCCCAGGGCCCAAGTAAGACTTCTCAGTGGTGTTGTGCTATCACTCAATGACAGGTCAAGTCTATTCCAAATCCAATGTGACTAGGTTTCACGAAATTTGATGAATTTGGAAAAATTGAAGAATTGTGGGAGGGGGGATGGTACTTATGGGTTATCTCCCCCCCAGGTTTTCAAATTTGTCTAAAATCCGTAAACATGAATCAACCGTCGCAAAACTTCAGATGCACGCATTTGAGTATATTTTCTACCCACATACAAAAAGTATTGCAAATCCGACAAGTAGTTTTCGAATTAGAGACGATAGCGTTAAGTGTAGCGATGTTAGCAGCTTGATCTGACTTTGTCTGTTTGACGCATTATTGTTACTCGTGTGTGCATTGCTCTTTTTCTGTCTCCGTCTCATCCATTGCCTTTTGAAATCTTCCCACGACCACTACTCCAACACTCCTTTCTTAAGTTAAGCACATTAATGGAAAGAATGTGGTCTGGGTTATTGTCATTTCAAGAGTTGTCGCGACATGACTTTGTTGACCTAGTGCTAACTGCTCAGACGATAAGGTCAGGCGAAGTCAGATCAAGCTGCTGACATCGCTACACTTCACGTCATCGTCTCTAATTCAAAAAGTACTTGTCCGATTTGCATAAAATTCTGCACGTGGGTAGAAAATATACTCAAACACGTGTCTCTGAGTTTTGTGATGATTGATTCATTTCTACGGATTGCAGACAAATTTGAAACCATGGGGGGGGAGATAACCCATAAGTACCGGTGGAATGTAGAAGTAGGCCTACCAATTACACAACAAATTATTTTCTAATGAAATTGAAAAAAGATGATCTCAAGTTAAGTTGTGATCGAAAATAATAACCAAATCTTGTGCTCAGATGAATCCCTGTTCATTGTCCAAGGAAAGCATCGAAAAGCCAAAGTCAAAATGCCAAATTTTGTGCAGTTATAAATTTTTCTAAAAATAGCCTGTTTTCCAACATACAGGGATCTGCCGTGGCGTCTGGCGGTGGTGGGAAGTCTTCCTGCTTCACGATTTAATTAGGGAAACGCAGACAGCAGTTCATTTATGCTTTTAATAAGTCTGTGGTTGCCACGCAACAGAGGGAATTCCCGTCTCGTCATGCATCGATTCAATAATAACGCTGCTATAGAGATCTGATTGTTGTCTGCTTGCTAACTGCAACGACAACAATGTTATTGTATCGTGAATCATGTGACACGTAAGTGTTCAGTGAACAAGTTTATTATCAGTGAACATTATCTGCAGTGTAGCAGTCAAGTTTGTGCTGGAAGAACGACATTCTGATTCGATCATAGTGTGCTCCGTTTTGTGCTGCGTTGCTGTGGCTGCAAACACAGCCAAACACTTTCCAATCATCATCTTTTCAGTCACCAACCAGTGTTATCGTATGAGAAGTGGTGGTCGAGTGGACAGTGATGGCTGTGGCTAAAGGCGCCGCCTATCTGCAGCGTGATTCGATCTCACGATTATCACCACCTTCTGATCAATCAAACGGAGACACGGATGACACATCGACTATCTACTTAACAGCGAATGAAATAACTCAGTACATCTTCGGCACACCGGTTGATATAAAAAACAACTCTTCAGCCAATTTTCTCGGATATCTGCAATGTGTCATTTACATCATCGCTTCAACGTCTGATACTACACTGTTATCATTCGAAACCCGATTAGGAACGTTTAATGGAAGCAGCGGAAGCAGTACTGCCGCACGCCGTGGCCTGTATCGAAAGAAGAGCAGAATTATTTGCTTTTCATGCAATTATGAAAGTGAATATCAGGAATTCTTCGATGTGGTGCATTCTAGTGAATGTGTTTACGTCGTGCTTCTCACCAGCTTCGAAAATGAATTTGCGGATTTTGAAGCTCCAACGCGCGTTGTTGATAATTACATCAATGTGAAAGAAGAAATTGAGACTACAAAATTCAAAGTCGCACATGAGATGCCCTTTAATAGGAACAGTATCTGTTTTACTATTTCTAGACATTATATAAAGGAGGGAAGACCATTCTCAAATGCTTCAGAAATGGTTGATCAGTTATTATTAGATGAGGAAAATAAAATTTGGCCCTTTATTTTCGATGGACTGTTTATAGCTTTGGAGGAACTTCCAGAAAAAACATTGGAGGAAAAAGACCGTGTACGAGCGCTAAGAACTGAAACATTTCAACTTTACAATAGTACTTTATGCAAAGTGTGCAGGCATCGGACAGCAAATTATCTATTACTGCCTTGTGAACATCTCTCGTTGTGTCATGAATGCAAATTGAACACTGTAGTTTGTTCTGTGTGTAGGACAAGATTTGAATCATTTGTAAGGGTTTTCTTCGGGTGAGAAATATTCATGATGATCACAGCTGTCTGAAAAATTCATGTATTTCATTTTTATACATTCTCACAGGTCGGAATTAAGCGTGTAAATCCAAATATGTGTAAATACCAGGGATCTGCAGCGGTCGATTTTTAACCGCATCGCTCCATGCCACCTCTTTAACCGCTCCGCTCCGCTCCGCTCCGTCAAACCCTATATCTCACTCCGCTCCGCTCCAAGGTCCTTTCCCGCTCCACTCCGCTCCAAGGTCCTTTCCCGCTCCGCTCCGTCAGACCCCATATCTCACTCCGCTCCGCTCCATCTCAATACTGTAGGCCCCTCTCCTACCACCTGATTAAAACATAAATTGATTGTATGGGTTAGCTTACGAATTGCGATGGTCTGAGTTTAATGTGAGGCCAGCCGTTCTACGTATCATATTGGTAGGCCTATACCCATGCAATTATCAAAGTTTGTAATTTTGAAAAATAATATGATGTAATCACTTAACTTAGCTTCTAGACAATGTAAGAACAGTAATAGGAATAGGAAACAAAGTTCTTTTATGTTATTATAATATGTTACTAAAAATAGACATAGATACAAATTAATTATAACAAACTTTTATTCTTTACTAACAGCGCCACCAATAACAAACTACAGCAGTACAGTTCATCAGTATTTAGTTTCTGATATCATTATTGCGCTTTATAAAAACCTTCATATCAAAAAGATGAGGCGAAATTCAATTTCTAAGCGATGTGCTAAGATATCCTGCAGTTGAAAACATTCTTTCAGAACTTCGGGATTTCATCAAACAAACGCACGTCAACATGCAAAAATAGTAGCAATTTGTTTTATGATTTCCAACGTATTCCATGTTTCATCAAATAAATGATCGACCACTCCGCTCCAGCTCCTATCCCACTCCGCTCCGCTCAGCTCCAAATCCCTGGTAAATACGAACTTGTGTTTTTATATGTGTAAATCCAAATAGAAGTTTCATTTGATTTTGAACTGAACCTTGTCGCAATATGTTTGATTGCTAAGTGATGAAAATTATACGAATCTTCAATTTTTTAAAAAAATGTACACCATTTTCCTGTACTCAATTTTCAGAAGAAAGTGTCTGAATGAAATGCGTATTGTAGGGTCAGAAATAATTTTGATAATTGTTACTGAATTCTTAGGACACTGGAGTAATTTATATAGGCCGACTGCGGCAACTCACGAATTAGATTTGCCAGTGACGTGCATAATTTCGTTGACTGCAAATCCACAGGCGTGTGATCATGCTGTTATGCAGTGCAATGCAAGATGTAATAAGAGATTCCAACATGTGAAGAAAAAAATGCTATACCGTACATGAAAATCGACAAAACAGTAAACTTGCTAAACTCTGGTTAATAAGCCACAGAAGAAGTGCGCCAGAAGCTATAATTAATATTAGTAGCGCATACGTGCCACGTAAATTGACAACAATAGAAAGTGAAGCTTTGCGATTCGGATTAAATCATAGCATTCTCACCTAACAAAGGCTGATGGAGTAATCATCAAATACCAAGTAGAAAAAGCTATCTGCCATACATTTATGAGTGAACAAAACTTAAAACAGTAACAAGAGTTAGTAGCAGATGTAAGTAACTTTCAAAATAACTCAAAAATAGCATATAATGACAGTAGTATAAATGACTAGCCTACATCAAACGTTTAAAATCTGGCAGATAATGATAAAATAAAAATATGCTCTTTTGACAAAGGAAACGGAGTTGTCATTATGAAATCTAGAGTGACTACCGTGATTATACAAGTGCATCTTGAAATACGCAAAAGATGCGTGACCGAGAAAGTGTGCAGGGTGCGCCCAAAAAACGTGACTGAATTTTAAAGTAGAATAACTTTATGATTATCCAACAGAAATTGAAAAATAAAGTCTGATTTTGAAGCCAATAATCCTACACGTCTTTATTACCATAATCACCATTGCAATGAGTTTTTTAAGAGAGTCGGCCATACCTGGTATGATCAATATGTATTAAAGTTTGCTTACTTGGACCATTGCAATGATTGCATTTGAGAATGAGAGTATAATGTTCATGTAAAGCAGAAGACCTCAAAACCAAGAAACATGAAGAGAACAACGACTGAGTGGAAAAAGGAGTCTATTTCCAATTCTTCACTTATGCGATAATCTAATGACGAAGTGTTTCTGCTGTAATTTGGGTGATGACTGGATCAACCTTCAGCAGAAACGCCTTGTAACCGGACGCCAGAAATTTCGTATTCTCCTGTTTTATTTCTTCCAAAGTCTCCACGTCTGTTCCAAGTTAAAACCTTAACATTTTCAGTTACTACTTCCAATTCTTCACTTAAATTCATCATGGCAAAGTCGTTCATCATTGTTGCAAATGACCAAACAGCTTTCATTTCAATCATGCAATACTGTTTATGCATCAATTTAGTGATGAAAATTTTCCGTGGAAAATTATGGAAAAAATTGGAAAATTATGGGAAATATTGGAAAATTTTGGAAAATTTTGACAGTTTTGATTTTTTGATAGTCCTAATTTGAGCGCTTCCGCAGCCGAGGCAGGTACACACTAAAATATAGGATCTAAAACTCTTGATTTCATCATTATTTCGATTAAAGCGATCGTAGCACTACGAGTTCCGTCCGCAGACTTTTGAACATTCCTTTGCCACCAGTGGCTTGTGCTAATTAGTTAGCATTTTTGATTATCACACAGACATCGTTTGGGATAACGTGAATCTTGCTTTGTAATAGAGGTATAATTTCATGCAATGTGAAAGATCTGGAGCAAAAATAATTTTGGAGTTTGCTTGTTAGCTTGAAAGTTAAGCTTTATTGTGCAGCCTTGATCATAGTGATACAAATTCTCCATATGTTGATGAATATGTGAAGAATAAGCACACAGTCCACGCAGCATTATCCATGAGCGACCATATTGGAAGACTGTAAACTCGTGAGATATTTGGAAACTAAAGATATCTGTGATGAGTAGAAGAATATCTATGACAGT
Organism: Prostheceraeus crozeri; assembly: GCA_907163375.1. NCBI lineage: Eukaryota > Metazoa > Platyhelminthes > Polycladida > Euryleptidae > Prostheceraeus > Prostheceraeus crozeri. The sequence goes on along the minus strand of CAJQUW010009458.1, from coordinate 166,284 downwards.
TTCTAAGTTCTGGCATATTGTCCGATCTTCGTTGAGGACAAACTATGTACACCATAGAAGTACTTTCTATGGTATTGTTAATTTCTATGTCTGTGTAAACTCTGATGAATTGTGCATGTTTGTTTTGCTCAAAATAATTGAATGCTGCTTGATTCGTTTATCTTTTTGTCCTCTTTTTGGCTTTACCAAAGAGCATCTATTAGAACGTTTGATGAAGGCCTGGATGCAGATCACATTCGAGAATATTTTGTGTTCTAGCGATGAATTGACGAGCGATTATCTGTATTGCAATTCGGCCTACTTGTTTTAAGAATAATTAGATTGAATGTTTAATTAGAATGTTTGATTGCATTCTGTTTTTCTGCTTTCGCCGGTGTGTGATCTTGAGTACACCGTAGGCCCTATCAGAATCGAACTTGTTCATAATTTCGACAGGAATATTATTTCTCTACTTAACATGCGACATCCAAACCAATTTCTTGCCAATTTAATAACCTTTTTTGAGTAAAGAACATCGTCCTGTATGTATTGTGTTCATTTCAATTTATTTTCTATCGAATCCTTCTGTTGTGTATGTCGGGCCATCTTGGAAGTTATAGCTTTGTGAGTTGTGTGCCATTCATTTGAAGGGCGGTAATGTCACTCATGAACCACATGCTTGACTCTGCACGGGCCATCTTTATAGTTTCTCTGTTCCACACGGCATGAGCACTTTTTCACACACGACACTTTTTTTCAAGCAGCGCAATGTTTTGCTATCTTACATTGACCCCCCCCTTTCGCTTACGTGATTGGCCAGGTCGTGAAGCGCAGTCAAAGCCAGCAACTTGTTGAGGGAACAGGTGATCATCAACTTTCACAATTGGAGGCGAATGTCGAGTGAAAAATGACTTGATTGACTTAATGTCTCACCGCTAAAAATGGATGTGATTTGTTCAATGCTTGATATATATCTGATTCAGTGTGGTGCAGTTCGGAGAACATTTTCGAATTCATTCAACGTCGTCAAATGGCATTTCACACCGATTTATTCCTCACAATCTATTCAGTGTACATTTTCTGTAGTGAATAATTTTCTAGTTCGCAGATCTGAATTTGCGCTACATTCAATGGAGGATTGGTTTCCTGTGATGATCTTAGTGAGTCCTAGCCGTGGCCATCGGTGTTCCAGACCCCAACACGCAGACAACGCAAATCATCTGTGTTGTCGACTCACTTCCATCTGCCGTTGTCACTAGATCCATGTCTTCTGCATCAACGATGTGGACAAAATGGTAAGTCGGAAATTCCCTATCAATTTCTATTTGCAGTTCTTTATAATATTGCAGTCACATTAAAAACAGCAGGATAACTGGTATAGGCCTAGGCTATATTGTATAATATTTGATTTTAACGATCGCGCGTTGGATCCATGCAATTTAAAGAATTTTTCCCAGTTCTTGGGGCAGATTTCACATTCTAATTAACATGGTGACTGGTGCATCATTGGTACATCAGTGTGATCATTACTCAACTATTTTATGAACTACACTAATGGATTTTCCATTGAACGCTTGAATTTTCATTGTGTTTACGCAATTTGAATGGAATCAAGATTTGAGCGGATTGATATTTGCTAATAGATTTCGATTTTTTATTTCATTACATGGGTAATCGCAGAAATTTTGTTCATGTTACTTATTATAGAAATCTTGCAATATGATAAGTTGAAATTACGAATATAGCAATTACTTGTAAATCAGGTGTTAAAATTCTAAGCCAATATATATTCACTTACAGAATTAATCGTGTGACTGATGATCGTTGATAGGAGATAGAAAGTTCGAGCCATGAGACATGTTTTCTAAAAACAGGGGTGGTGAATAAACATGAATTTCCTCTATTTTAAATAGGTGTAGACGTTCTCCAAATATCGCATTTTGTCGAAATAGTTAACCAAAATTTTAACAGAAACGCAGTTTTTTTATTATACTGATAACGTCTCTGTTATTTATATTATAATTTGAGTCTTTCCTTATGACAATTTTATCAAGAGTGTCAGAACTACCTTGGCAAGTAACAAAAACATTTAACTTGCATTCAAGGGACCAAAGTAAATGTGTCTTAATTCCGACTCAAATAGAGCTGGACCCTCCACTGGTTTACACCTTTAGCCAATGGACAAGTGAAAGGGCGTTGATAGATCTGTTTATTACGCTGTTCATGTTTCATGCGCCTACATTATTTAATTAGCTTCCGGTCCTGTTTTCATGTCGCTAGTAGTGGGGATTACAAGATTTCCTTCCTTTTATTGTTGATTGTTAAAGCAAAAATTCCTGCCGAGATTTTCACAAGTAGCCCGGCAATTGACAGATGATTCAAATCAACAGATGTAACCACTATGTTCGACCTGTTGGGGCTCATCAGTCGTGGATAGGCTTGAGCCAGCAGAGACGTTGGAGCTAGAAGGTACGTGCAAGGTTCGAGCCTACCCACAACTGATGAGGCCCAACAAGCCGAAACATGTCTCGTGGTGGCTACATCTGTTGAGATTTGATAAGTCCTTCAGAGATGCCACATGATCTCAAATGCATAAGCTTTTCTTTATATTCATGGGACTATTATGTATTCTGATTGCTATTTCCTCATGTGTCTCATCAAGCCATGATCTTACATCTCATTCAATAACTTTCTCTCCATTCTTTACTCTTTTGACTGAAATCATCTCAGCATTATTGATACGAAAGAGTCATGTCATTTGTAGGCGAATGAACGGGAGCGTACTGTATATCATCAATTAGGTTTAGAAAGAGTAAATATTCTAAAAAATCAATCTATTAAAAAAATCAAATTTATTTGTTATGCTATTTCCTCGGATGCACCAAAAACGGTTCTTGTAGGCCTGTGTGTTTCTTGTAATGACCGCATAGTATAGCACTAAAATAGAATATGTTAAATGAGTTTCATTACAGTGAAAGTATATAGCTGATATCCAACACCATGAAATGTATGTTTTGCCCTTTACTATTCCTTAGATCCGTTGGATAAGTGAAATGTAAAGTCAATTATTTAGAAGTTATGTTGTTCCGCTTAGAAAAAAATATTCGTTATTACTCATTGGATCATTTGATTCGGTATGCAAAATGCACTATCGCATGAAATCATATATAACAGAAAATCTCCTTGGTTCTTGGCAAACACAAAAAAATGTGAAGTGCGAAATGGTAGATATGTGACTTCTTCCTTTAAATATGAACATTGATACGATATTTTCATTGTTTATCATTGTTGCAGAGATAAATCATTTTTCAGTTATTATCTTGAGATTCAAGACGTTAATTAATTTGTTTTCTGATAAATCGCGAATTTGGATTCAGCTTTAAGAAACTAGGGAAAAGATTTTTATTTGTGAGATTTGTCTATATATCTATCTATTGATAATTATCAAGTTGTTGCACTGGCAGACATGCCAGGGTACATGCATGCAAAGTTTTGTAAATCAGTTATTGTCAAATTTGCTCACTAATATGACATGCTAATGGATGCCATAATGCAGTGAAGTCTGGTTAAGTGGTTGCCAGCCATATGTGCAATTGTGCAATTCATTTGAACCTGATTTCTTCAGCTTATGGTGCACGCGGCTGCTGATAATGCTTCAACTGAAAAAGCAGGTATGTATTCATTCATATGTGACATGACATGCTAATTAATGCCATAATGCAGTGAAGTCTGGTTAAGTGGTTGCCAGCCATATGTGCAATTGTGCAATTCATTTGAACCTGATTTCTTCAGTTTATGGTGCATGCGACTACTGATAATGCTTCAACTGAAAAAGCAGGTATGGTGACATGACATGCTAATGGATTCCATAATGCAGTGAAGTCTGGTTAAGTGGTTGCCAGCCATATGTGCAATTGTGCAATTCATTTGAACCTGATTTCTTCAGCTTATGGTGCATTCGACTACTAATGATGCTTCAACTGAAAAAGCAGGTATGTTTTCGCTCTTTTCATTCATGAGCTTTCGAACTATACCAATACGGATAGACCTAGAGCTCGTATTGCCGGTGTCGTTGTCACGGCTCATTCACCACAACGAAACGACGTCGTGTTACCGGAAACTAATACGAGATCCTTACAACATTGTTTCGATGTCGAATTTCCCACTGGGTAGGCTCGTTTTTTCCACTCAGTCGCTGCTCTTTTCATCTAGTTTCTTGGTCTTTGAGGTCTTCTGCTTTCCGTGAACATTATACTCTCATCCTCAAATGCAATCAGTGTAATGTTGATTATGGCAATAAAGATGTGTATTGGCTTCAAAATGAGAGCTTATTTAATTTCTGTTGGATAATCATAAATTTACACTACTTTAAAACTTAGTCATGTTTTTTGTGCTGCAGCCTGTACAAATACGTATATTATACCGTCAGGTGAACCTGGAAAACTTCATAGGTACGATGAAAGCGCACAAACAGAAGTCGCTGAAGTTAGCAGCAAATTTTCTAGCAAGTTGCTTAAAACAGTTTGCTCAAAGACGATAACTAACTCATTTGTGTAAAACATTTTGAAAAAATTATTTCTATGACACTGAAAACACAGTATGAGACCCATAACATGATAAAAAAGCAAGTTTTACGTCAAAAAATGCAAAAAATTGCTAGAAACGTTGCTGCTAACCTCAGTGACTTCACAAACAGGAAGCCCCTGCAAACCGATTGCCACCACAATCATGATCAAGAGATGAACAGGATCAATCCCTAGATTGAATGAGCAAAAATCACCTTGTTGTCAATTTTAGCCTGAATCTAACAAGTTAAATTCTGAAAAAATACTGCACGATGCTTAAATGACCTGACAACCTTTTGCTGCAAGAGAAATAAAAAGAATAAATGGTCTAATTCTATTTAAATGGATCCTATATTAAGAAGCATGTTTTCTTTTTACTGGGGAATGGCTTGCAATTATTCACCTGAAAGTACAACAGAACTTCTATTGTATTGCCTTTCCAGTAGGCCTATTAAAGCCCATATATCTCAACAGCAATTTTAACTGCAAAACTTGTACTAAAATGAATGCAACCTTTACTTAATCAATGGATTTGTGGTTAATGCAAATTAAGAGATGTGATGCAATGCTTTACTTCTATACGCATCACTTCTAATTCCTTTTGAACTGTCAGCGTGGCCTAGTGAAGGTGCGAGCTCGTTCTTCCTATTAGCATATAGATATTCACAAGCTCAAAATCCTTGAATTTGAAATTATCTGTTTGTTATGTATGCATGTTTAAAATTCAAATTCCAAATGTCATTTTTCATCATTTCTATACTTTTTATTTATGCATTTGATCAGCAATTATTGAAATTTTTCACAATCATACTGCTTTTAGCCTCAGTGTCTCGATAAAAGTCACCGAATTGGATTGTTTCTTCGCCTGCAGAAACCAATGTTCGATTTTAGTGATATTTGAGCTGAACTAAATATGAATTGAAGCTCAAACTTTATATTAACCCTCAGAGACCTGAGCTTTTTCACACCCTCTGAGATGATACCCCATCTTTTTCACAATGGACCCCTTTAACATATTCTTAGTTTACCTGCTTAAATCGATATCAAAACATTAGGAAAGTTGATTTTAAGTAAAACAATGATGTTCGCGTGTAGCAGGTCGGTATAACGAATCCCTTGAGTGACTTTCAGCCTTCTCAGTAAACACGTGCGAAAATATGGTGTTTTTGTAAGTCAACCACATTTAGTACAGCATCATTTGTACTAGGAGGCGGCTTTACGATATTTTGTGTCACCATAAAGCCTCAGATAGTTGATTTTGATGAAATTGATTTAATTCATGCAGCTAATCCTTTCCATTTGTACATTTCTTCAAATATATCCAAAGCTATCAGAAATAGACCTAAAATGAGTCAAAATTGCTGTACTTCTAGAACCAAAAACAGCTGTGGAGATCTCAAACTTATCATTACTGCTGTGAAAAGTTTGTCATCAATCAGTTTTTGGTGCTCAACTATGAATATGATGATAGCTTTCATTTCGGACATCGATTTATGTCGAGTTGTTCATATAGGCCAACCAGTCACGCGAGATCATGTGCGAAAGCAAAATATTCACATTTTGCGATCTTCCAACACATTGCACATCTACGAGCATGATGCAAACAATGAATAAATGACTTTCACTCTTTATACACCATCGTGGACATGTTCGAAATCATTTTTCATCTAATTACAAAAATTTTGTGATGGAATTTCTACACCCTCTGAGACCTGAGGGTGTCCAGTGGCCCCTTGGCCTATCTGGCATACTTCTACTGATTCAATTGAAATGAAATAACACATGCAGATTCACTGTCAGAAATGATGATTTTGTATGGGCTTGAGTGGTTGATATATCGTCAGCGTAAAAAATGAAATAGAAAAATGTGGCTCCGGGGTCCACTGGACCCCCCCCCTCAGGTCTCTGAGGGTTAAAGCTGAACTTGAATTATTTGACCTTTGACCTCATGTGATGACAATGATGTAATCTCATGACGTTCACTGATCATCGTTTTGTCAGCCACCTTCACCAGAACATTCGATTGGTGTTTGGTTTAGGCCTATTAGTTTTTGTTGTCACTCCTTACAAATGCATACCTGTATTTCAATAACAAAGCGAACCGATGTTGTTCCGAAATACAGGCAGTTGACACACAGTCAATTTATATCATTGATGTAAATCTATTTTGAAAACGTCTACAAATTCATTAAAAGAATCAGAGCAGCACTTAATGGTTTCGACAGTTTCTGACTTTCATTAATATTAGACAGATCTGGGCACTTGATCCAAACATCATGGGTCCTCGATTGCGATTCTATGATTGAAAATTTGACCTTCGGAGATCTCGGATTTCTGTACACTATTTCTTACTGCATTAGAATACAAAATAAGAAAAAAATGATGGTTTAAATTTTAAAATGCTATTTTCAGTAACGATTGATCAACTCGGGGTGCAAAACCGATACCAGCATCGGAGACATCCTCCGATATATCCCATATATCCTCCGTATCTCACATAAGATAATTGCTCACTGATAATGGTGGAAAAATGCCCCGAAAAAAATAACTGAAAAAATTGAAGCATGCTTGCTTAAAGCGAAAAAGCGCATTTGTTTGCTTGGTTTCGAAAAACATGCTTTTTCAACCCTGCTTTTATTCGTCACCGTGACTAAAATGGAGCTTAATGCTTTCGTCATACAGTTGATGTGAGAATCACATACATTTGTAGCTGCGTAGCTGATGTTGACTGAGTAAATGTCAATACTTCTCATGCTTGAAATCATTATATATTCAGTATGTTACAGGTACACATCACGGCTGCCCTTCTCTCACAGTTTTCAACTCTTCTTCATACGCATCCTGGAAAGTATGATAGTGATATTGTAATCGACAACACGTCAACGTCCAGTTGCTAGCACGAGTTTCTACAGAGAGTGATGCCAAAAGTGAGATCTTCACAGATTGATGTACACTACCACTAATCTGCTAGTCTGGTTCCTCTTCTTGTCAGACAGGATCAACGAAAAGTTCATGTGAATCCAATATACGAGGCAGATTGAAGTTCTGAACTGAGATCGAACTGAGACTTTCCATGTTTCCTCTAAATAAGTGAAAAATACTTAGTATAATGTATACAAATACATTGTAAAAATACAAAGTATAATGCTGGCTTTGAATTAATGATATCTTGCTTCAGTAGTTTGCGTGACGGTTAATGCTATGTTGTCTTGGAGGATGAAGCTATCGGATTCTCTTACGCGGGTTCTTCAATTGAGGACTTGTGTCGTTCTGTCGCTCGTCGATAGCTCAGTTAGTAGAGCGTTGGCCTAGAATGCCAGAGGTCGGTGGTTCAAATCCATCACAAGACGCGCAGCTATTTTCCGTCTGTTAAATTAGTCAAGAACAAAGCTTTTTGCATGGAATGTTTTTAAGTCATTTCCTATTATCCGTGTTCATTTGTTCCTATCAAACTTGTGATCGATGATATATTTGAGACTAAATGTGGTTAACATTGGTATTTGCCACCACTTTAATTTATGACTTGGCGACATTCCATGCCAAAAATTATGGTCCTGGTTTAAGTAAGTTTTACTTAATCCCATTTCTACAAAACCTCAGTCTGCTGTACAGTGGATTTGCATGTGTTTTACCTTGTCTGACCAGAACAGCATCCATTCAATACTCTGCAGACGGGAAGAATCGCTATAGCCATAGGTTGTGCATATTCTGTGAGTCTCTTTTTCTTAGCAGAAAGTCGTGCTGGCCTCCGAAGAACATGGATAATTATCGTGATACTCTTCCATCAACTGTTATGTGATATACATGCACTTACCGACGCATTTTCTTTTACTTCTTTTATAAGCTTATTGGCAGTTTCTATTCTGAAATTGATGTCATCACTTTGATATATTTTCGCCATTTTCTCATGAATATTTTTCTTTAGATCCAATCTGCGTTTTGACATCGCAAGCATTACGAGGAATAACTGATTGTATGTCAATTTGTCAATTATGTTCTCTACAAAAGACAAGAGGCGTGTGATCACATTGTAAATTGTGGGGATTATGGGCGTAAGGCGAGAAGCAACAATTTCTAATTAACCAACAGTCCTGTTATTCAGAAGCGGTTAGCAATAATGATGAACAAGATTACAAATGTTTTCATTAGATGCTCAAGCATTGATAAAATTAAGATAAAATAAAGTCAATTCATGCAAACATTATTTATCATTAAGAAATACAAAATCTTTGATTGAGAAAATTATTCAATAAATATTGGTTAAAATGTTCTTCGACATTTATAGCCAATTTATTAAAGGCAAAGCGAACCAATACTATTTCACGACCTGACTCTAAATCGTTTACAAACATCGAAGGACATTTTCACCTATATTTATTATCCGACGTCCAACCATGTTCTCTATTATTCAATAAGGAAAGATATACCGGTATAAAATGTTATTTTGATGGTAATGTAATAATGCTACATTGCTACGAAAATAAGAAAACATGGACTACAAATAATTCCTCAAATATATTGTCTGATTAGGCCTACTACTTTCGATTCGTGACGACATGTGTAGCTGTGGCATATTTCGTGTTTGCTGCACTGACCACACCCTTTCGAAGCACCGGTCACAAGTCGCATGAAAGTTTACTTTTGAATGCTGCGGAGTGACAGAAAATAATTCTGATGGAATTGTAGATAAAAATATAGGGCTTGAATATCGAAGTCTCACTTTTATTGTGTACGGGACATGTTTCGCTCTATTTTTCTTTCATTGCCCACCTGTTGCTGTCGTCAGCAGTTGTCCATGATAACTTATGTTTTATCCAACCAAATAAGGGATCAGTTGTTTTGTTGACATCGGTCGGGCTTCTATTTCAATAATTAAAAATGCGATTTTCTACGACTGTGAACATATAGCTATACAGTCGTTGAAAATTGCATTTTTTGACAATTGAAAGTTAGAAAATGCTCACTCTGAACTTCTCTTGTATAGATGCATCGGATTTTTTCTTAATGGCAGTTATAATAAGCCTTATTTCGAAATGACAGACGCATAACGCTTATATGCATAAAGCGTGTATTTTCTATACTATATAGCGTGTGAAGAGAGAGGGCTGAACATGTTACGCACACAATAAAATTGTGATTTCGATGTTGAATATCAGCCTACGAGGTCTCCATTTTTATATTTACAATAATAATACGTGCGATATTACGTTATACTATAATTCATTTGAACTGAATGACGAGAAGACATAAAAGCAGATAATCAAGAAGCAACTTTCAGCCATTTTTCTCATGTTTTCCAAATGGTTGCATATTGTTGAACCTCAACGCAATTGGAATATTAGTAAGTATTCAAGTTTTTGTCATTTCATAACCAAACTTAGTCTTTGCATTATAATTTTGATATATTCAAACCTACTTCAGCACGTTAAGTAAGCCAGTTCATATTGTAAAACTACGATATCAAATAATGTTTCCAAAAATTATGATTTTCGAGACCGATAAAATTCATTACTAATTAAGTTACAACATGTGCAAGCTTCCCAAAGTCCGTAACTCACCTTTTGGAATGACATCGACGAATGGCATGACTTCAATAATCAGAACTAACACTGATAGCTAGGAGGCAGCGTGATCACGCCTATGACATGCCATTTGCGTCTTTTCACATTTCAACTTTTTTTGAAGATCTTTTTTAGATTTCTGTGTCACGAACATAGATTTTGAGAATTAAATGTCAGTTACATAGACTTTTAAGTAAGTGGCAATTCATAGACATGAAAATTGTCGATTGAGGCTAGAAGTCCTTGAATGAAAGCATATAACTTGTAGGCCGGCTTTGAGTGGCATAGTCAACAGGCTTGCCGTGTGATGAATTTGAAATTTCTTTGTCCCATTCCCACGGGATTTTTATGGGAATTCCCATTCCCACAGGAAATTTTAAAATGTACTGTTATTTTCCGTAATTATTCCCTCGAGGTAAATATTTCTTTGATTGCCTTAGCTGCCAGGAAGCCCTTAGGTACGGTGACTTTCTATTCCACTGTAGGCCTAATATGTAAATGAGTAATATGTCTGCGTCATGTCTTAGCGTCTCAATAGGAACTTGCTACCCTTGTGTAGTTATGTATGTCATCAGGTAAGTTAAAGCAAAGCGCTCTGCAGATAGGTCTACAATCCATGATATCAGACAACCCTGTAAGCCTGCATTTCGAATAGCTAGGCTAGCTTCCTTGGCTAGCTTGGCTTGGCTAGCTTCCTGACCTCTACTGGCTGGACTCTGTCCTTCTTTCAAATGCCTGAGGTACATTTCAGTCAATAGTGACTCTATTTTTTTAATAGATGCTAATCTTTCTCTACTATAAATGTAATTTTTGAGGCTGTGAATCTTAAATGTACAGGACCGCGCTTGGTCGGGTTTGTGCGTCCAGGATTAAGCGGTTGAAACGCCATCGTCCTGACCAAGTTCCTGTTGATGACCTCATTAAAAATAGTCAAATAATTTGTATGCATATTTTGTAGAATTTTATTTCACGTTTTAGCTTAAGGAACTAATATTAATTCTCTTACACACCTGGTAGATTTTAGATAGCGTAATGCCGCTGTGTTAGTTAGATCTGGTATTTTGATTGGAAACAGACCTGTCCTCTTATCATCTGAATGGGCAGACTGTTAAATAGGATCTTTTCAATATATAAGTGATAAACATAATTTTGAACAGAACGACTTACTCGCCAATTCATTACACATGAGGAGAAGCGTTGTTTGTCCTTCTAGTAAGTATTTTTAAAATTTTTAGACATTTTAGGATATAAAAATTTTCTTTTAAATCATATATTGTACCTATTGAAAATTAACTAGTCATTAGCTTGTTTTTTTAACTTTGTTACCTTGACGCACTTTGCTACGTTGAAATTTTAGAGCCTCTTTAGTGGTACAAGTTCTCAACTACTTAGGCCCAAATGAGTTTTGTTGAAATAGCTGAAAACACTATAGAAGCATGAATACTAATATCAACATGATATGCCTGATGCAGATACGTCCCTACAAAAATATTCCTACCAACCGATCCGAGTGGACAACCTCATGTTTATTTACAACCATTACTATTCTAGCATGCTATTCGCACTATGTCGGTGCCTAGTCAATTTGAATAGAAGCAGATCATAACAGTAGGCCTAAGTGCATCATTTGTACTTGATATTGTGCTAAAACATCTCCATGCGCGAGGATCAAATGCAGAAATTTCAACCTGAAATGTCTTATTTGATCTCACATTAAGACACCCACCACGCAGTCTCACTCTTAGTGATCATGCTGAGAAAATTGTTATTGTTTATTTAACATTTAGCTATTTTATTACAGAAGTATGTATCAAGTGTCAAACATTAATTTTGTCGCTTTTTATTACTCAATTCAATTTGATATTTAAAGCTTCTGTTGTACAAGCTCACTGGTTAAGACAAAATAGAAATGCTAACGTATTAGCATCACATCTTGTATGATATTTCTACAAATTTTGTGTAACTTCTATGGAAGCACGCAACAGAGCTACGAAAATGTTATTCAGCTCTACTGGACTGTGTCACACATTATAGGAATTCACAAATGAAATTGACAATCCTATCACATGGGAATTCTACTTCCATGGCAAGCCTGGTAATCATGGTCTGGTCTATGATCGGCAATGATATCCAAGTAGCCTAGCCATATATGCCATGAAATCCAAGTTACAAATATCAAATCCGCTCGAGAAGAAGAAGAAGTGCACAGACGAATGCCTAGTATGGAAAAGTAATGGCAAAGGAAAATATAATGGGAAAATGTGAAAAATACTGAAAAACAATATTATTTCATTAATTTCAAAAAATGATTCTTGACTTTGTATTTGGTTTAAGGAAATGATATCTTCTTGGCCATTGAAATTACTTCTGGCCGTGACCATCAGTATTGAAGAACATCATCTCTAAACCGAAACACGCAGACGAGACAATTGATCTCTGTGTGGCTTACAAAGAGGAAACAAGGAACATTTCACACCTTTTGAAGAAAATTACATAGTGTGAGTCTATAGAGTGTCCCTCAATGTGAGTATACCTCGTGTGTTATTCATTCAAATCCTGGATACAATGAAGACAAAAACAACACGATCTGGTGCGGAATTCGAACCAATGGTTGGAATGCACTGGAAGATGTTGCAACAAAATATTCCAATTTTGACAACAGCACTGTCAGGACATTATGTGCTCCGTCAAGCATCTGGGTGACACGGACGCAAGTCGCCTTTGTTACGTGGAAAGAAAGTCTCAAATCCTTGGCCATATACTCAGAGAGAAAATCTGGAATCCCGAAATCAAAGTAAGTATACAAGGTGTTTCAAAAGTAGGCTAACAGTAGAAATTGGCCTTGAAAAGCTATGTCTTAATGCTATAGATTAATAAGCTATGTCATAATAATCTTTTTCACGATGCCACAGATAGCTAATATGCCTTGAATTCTTTGAATACTTGTGTGGACTAAGTCCCCGTTTCAAAGTATAATGCTGGCTTTGAATTACTGATAACTTGCTTCAGTAGTTTGGCTTGACGGTTAATGCTATGTTGTCTTGGAGGATGAAGCTATCGGATTCTCCTACGCGGGTTCTTCAATTGAGGACTTATGTCGTTCTGTCGCTCGTCGATAGCTCAGTTGGTAGAGCGTTGGCCTAGAATGCCAGAGGTCGGTGGTTCAAATCCACCAAGACGCGCAGCTATTTTCCGTCTGTTAAAATTGTATTCGTAAGGGGCAAAAATTCAATACTCTTTGACATCGCGTAAATCATATTAAAATATCTCATGATCTCCAGTGTTTTCATGCCTACATATTTCACTACAACCCAATTTGAATCTATACCGATCATGAGAAGTCGAATAACTATCCAACATCTATCAAAAAAAAATTATTAGGAAACCATGTAAACAAGATAGTAGTTGTTTCAGTGTTACTGCGGAGAAGGAAGAACAGCTGACATTCGAATGTCCTTCACCTTTGTTAATTCCAGCCTCCTCTTAGACCATCGTCAGAAGCTTCTGACGATGGCCTAGAGGAGGCTGAAATTAATAAATGTATTAACATTAAAACAACTACCATTTTGTTTGCTTGGTTTCCTAACAAAAAAATGAACAAATGAATAACCAAGGCCTATTCAACATATCAAAAAATTAATCAACTTAAAGTTGCAAAAATTCACGAACGTAAATGCTCAAAATGTCCACCATGGACATCGGCACATTCTTGTAGTCTTTCGGCCACACTGTGGCACACAGTTCTGCATAAGTTCCTGTCATCACTGATCTCTTGACAGGCATCTGTGATGTAGGAGCGGAGTTGAGAAAGTGTGTGAGGTTTTCGTCCGTACACTTTCTCCTTTACAACGCCCCAAAAGAAAAAGTCCATCGGAGTTAGATCGGGAGAGCGAGGAGGCCAAAGGATGCTACCACATCTCCCGATCCACTTTCCTGGAAAAGTGTCATTCAGATAGCTTCTGACACTCACTGCAAAATGCGCTGGTGCACCATCCTGCTGAAATTACAGCTCATTGAAGTTGTTCAATGACTGCATCTCAGGAATCGCAAAGGATTGGAGCATTAGAAGGTACACCTCAGCCGTCACAGTTCTTTCAAAAAATACTGGCCCAATCACACCGTTGCTTGACATACCGGCCCAGACGGTTAAGCCAGGCTGGTTCAGCTCATTTGTTGATACCATGTGCGGATTTTCAGGGAACCAGTAGACACAGTTATGTCTATTTACGTGACCTGATAGTTTGAAACTGGCTTCGTCAGACCAAACTATCTTGTCAAGCAAATCTGGGTTCTCCCGAATTTCCGACAACATGAGCACAGCAAACTGCAAGCGTCGTTCAGCATCATCCGGTAGAAGGTGCTGCAACAGTCTGGGTCGGTATGGTTTCAACTCAACTTTCCTCATCAGTCTCCAAGTAGAGCTTAGAGAAATGTCCAACTCCAATGAGGCTCTTCTTGTTGACTTCTTCGGACTTTGAACAAATGTTTGGGCCACTAGCTCCTCGTTTGATGTTATTGAAACTGATCGAGGGCGTCCTGACTTCGGTGCATTCTCTACCGAACCGGTCTTTTCAAATTTATCTCGAATGCGATAAATAGCAAATCTTGATGGAGGATTGCTGTGAAAGGCATCTCTCCATTCCATTCGCACCTTTTCAGCATTCTTGTTTTTCCAAAAGGATATCAAAATCCATTTTCTCTGATCATCTTTTAGATGACCTGACATGACAGAAGCAGCAAATTCAAAGAGCTTCAAGCTTGTTTAATTCACTTCAAGTCAAACTAACAGTGTTTGATTCAAATCAAATTAATTGAACATATCCATGTACGTAATGTCAGATTGGTGCTATATCTTGTCCATGATAGATTTCAAAATTCCTTTGCCAATGGAATGCTACTGCATAGACTTCTAAATGATAGTAGCAATTACTTCGAAGTCTATGGCTCATGTTGGACTGATCATGGATATCCATCGACTGATTCAGGTGTAAATCGCCAATAGAACGGTCAACATAGATTTCCTAGGGCAAAATCAACTGTTAGCCTACTTTTGAAACACCTTGTATAAGAGAAGTATGCAATCAAAGCATGATTTGTGGGGACATCTATGATATTACTTTTTCGCCAGCTCTTATAAGCAGTTTTATTTGATATCTCAATTGATAACAGACGAGCATTGAAATATTAAATGGAAGGGACTGAATAGCTATGTCAAAACTATGAATCAGCGCAAAATTACATAGTTATCCGTAGACGTTTGGAAGACAAAAACATAGATGAAGATCCATTTCTATGCTAGAATGTCAGAGTTGATTTGGCATAGAAATTAATTGATTGTCAAGGTACTTAATTGATGACTATAATGCATGCTATTGTGCAGCTTTCTATGTATACAGGTCAATAATTTCCACAATCAAGTCGTTATATAGCACGATAATTACCTAGATATTATAGTACATAGATTTACCTACTTTGCAACGATATAGGTGACGGTGACTAGGCATAGTAGAATTAGAAAACGCATATCCTGATTTCGCCTTCAGGTTTGAAGAGTTTTCTAATGGACTTGCCATCGCTCACTTTGCTTTTGCTGCGGCAATACCTGTTAGTGCGCTCATTGAGAGAAGTCATTTTGTTGAACGATCCCAGCTTTGATAGTGGTCATTCTACCAGGTGCAGCTATAGTTCTACCGTGGATAATGCTTGCAAAAAGAACGTTTTGACTGCGCAATGTGACGGCCCAACATATATTTTGCAGTGATACAAATCAACATACCACGTCCAAGTCACTATCGGTGTTGAGCTAGAGCGCTTCTTTGGATGATAAACAGAACTCTTCCTCTTGTTGCTTCCGTCATTATTACGTTGAGTGTGATCAACCAAAAGCATTGCATTCCTTAACAAAATTTCATTAGATATTCAGCCTCTTTCTTTACTGCAACCTTTCCATTGTTTATATATTCTACCATAATCCGTGAAACATCATTGTGGTTGTGTTAAAATACATTAACCTTCTGCAATGTTGATCAGAATTTTGTGAAAATTAGACAATGCGTTATGTCGAGAAAACCATTCACTATTCCAAAATATATCCAGGTACAAAAATCATGCCATTTTAAAGGGCATCAAAATAGCAATCTTGTCGATATAGCCTATTGACCTGCCACCTCAAATGCGAGATGCTGAAATATAATATTTTGCAGATAACTGCGTATATTCGCAGATAGCTGCGATGATTTATTTCGGTCATATAGAACTTATTGACCTCAGGCCTAGCGACCTTCGGTTAATACATGTAAGTTCTATAATGACCTCAAAATCATCCATTATCTAGGGGCCTATTATGTAAACTACTCATTTATCTACACATTGATGTGGGCGTTATATGATTGTTTTCCAATATTAATGCATTTCCGAACTGCATTCTGTTCACTGAGCATATTTAAGCACTTCGCCCGAAATTGCCTATTATCTGTGAAGAATTCTCACTTTGTTGGGTAAAATATATTAAATAATAATAACCAAACAAGTCTTTCAACGCACAAAATTATTATACTAAAATCGATTTCGCCGGTCCGGCCTGGTCACTTAGTACATAAACATAGATGTGAAATCTCTCTATCCAAGTTTAGACATTGATTTCACAATAAAGAAGGTATACGAACTCTTTGAAGAATTATGACATTTAAAATAGATGGCATAGACTACAATGAATTAGGATTATATTTATCACTAAACAGAAGCAAGGAAGAACTTAACGACATTGGACTTTTGAACTTCTGCCCAACAAGAAAAACAAACTGTGGTCGTCCACCGACAATTACAGGAAATGGAAGAACTTCCAAATAAAAGTTATTCTTTATGGAAACCATCAATCATGATACCAGAAAATAAAACAACTAAAAGAAAATTATTGACAGAGGCAATAAAAATTGGTTTACAAACAGTGATGCACAATCATATATACAAATTTGATAATCATGTAAAATTACAAAAATATGGAGGACCAATTGGACTTCAGTTAACTGGTTTGCACAGGTTTTTATGATGTGGTGGAATGAAAGACTGAAAGAACAATTGAGAGGAAACAACATACAATGCATCTTAATGAAAAGATACGTAGATGACATAACACTTATTCTGAATGAAAAACAGAATAAATTCTATGTCAAGTCAACTATAATAATAATAATAATAATAAAGGCTTTATTTTAGCTCGATACACATTAGGCGCGGAGCCTGTTTTCGATATGGTCGAGCAAATACACTACAAAGATACGTGTAGAAGGAAAAAACAATAAACATTATGAAGTCATTCCGAAGGACAACTGACAATAAAAGTCACAGCACTTTCTTTTAAAGTTGGTCAACGTATCGCATTGTCGCACATCAATTGGGAGTTCGTTGTATGACTTAGGCCCGACAACACTAAACGATGACATTCCCAAAACTGATCGACTGAATGGTATGTTCAAAGTGAACGAGTCGTAGGATGAACGAAGTGGACGATTGCACTGTTTATAGCCTACCAGCTCGCTAAGATATGAAGGGCCAATGTTATTTAGCGCTCTGAACACTTCTATGCAGGTTTTGTATTTGGCACGATATCTTATAGGAAGCCACTGTAGCCGTTCAAATAGCTCAATTTTTGGTACATTATCGATTGCCGGAACATTCAAGATTTGACGCATCAATTTTCCCATCAGTCTATCGAGGCGATTTGAATTTGATTCACTTCCATGTCCCCATACAGGAATGCAGAAATCTAAGTGCGGAATAATAAACGATGAAGCAAAATGAGGCAAATATGCCTTGATCTTCTGTAGCAAAAAGAGCTTGGGCTTCACCTTCTTGCTAATATAGTCCACGTGCCGATTCCATGATAGGCTTTTTTCTAGAATAACCCCGAGGGTCTTGTGGTAATCGACAAATGTTACATCGCTGTTGTCAATTTTTAGCTGTAGCCGCTCCTCTACGAATCTCCGACGCTGGTTAGTGGTAAGTAACATCCCCTGTGTCTTGGAGGGATTTATAGAGAATCATTCCACTTGCACCAATCGCTCACGAGCTTAAGGTCTAAGTTTAGGAGGGTCTCCAACTCTTTGACATTCTTCGAAGCTAAGTGTAGCGTCGTGTCGTCTGCGTAGATGTCTATAGAGGAATGTTTGACCACAAGGTGCAAATCGTTGATAAATACAAGAAACAGTAGGGGTCCCAAAATAGATCCCTGAGGAACGCCTTTCAGAATGAATTGTTTCTCGGAGGAAGCAGCTCGTATCTGTAACTAGTAGAAACCAATAATACTGTGACTGCAGAGAATGATGAAAGAATAATGAAACTGGTGCAAACAATCGGTAACAAGTTTCATCCTTCAATCCAACTCGATATTGATTTCCCATCCAAATAGGCCTATACTAATAAAAATTACCAATATTAGATCTGAAGGTATGGATATCGTCGTTAAATGAAAATAACCACTCAAGTATTATTCTACATGAATTCTATGCGAAAGAAATATCAACAAAAATGCTTGTACATGCAAGGACAGCGATGTCGATGACAACAAAAAAGGACAATACTAACACAGCAAATGCTAAGAATAATGTTAAATTGTAGCCAACATTTACAATGGGCGGAAACCGCAAAACATGTAACAGAAATGAACAAAAGACTACAATAATCTGGATACAACAAAAAATTCAGAACAGAAATAACGAAATCGGCATTGAATGCATACAATAAATTGCTTGAAGATGACAGAAACGGAACCAGACCACTATACCGACCAAGAGCATGGAAGCGATCGGAAAGAAATAGAGAAAAACAAAAGAAAAAGACAAAGTGGTATAAAAGAGATGAGTATGATAGTGTCCTATTCATTCAGTCGACGCCTAACTCAACATTAAAGAAAGAATATCAGAAAGTAATAAGAGGAGTGGAGTGAAAATAAAGGTTTGAGAAATCAGGAGAAACATTGAAACGAAAATTACAAAAATCAGATCCATTCAAATCAACAAAATGTAGAGAAAATGAATGCTTCGTATGCGACAGTGATGGTAAAGGGAAGTGTAAAGAACAAGGAATCACGTATGAAATAATATGCAAAAGCTGTGAGGGAGTTTACATTGGAGAAACGGCAAGAACTGCAAAGCTGAGAGGCAATGAACACTGGAAACAATACAAGGAAAGGAAAGAAGGATCAGTACTTTGGAAACATTGTAAAGAGGTACATGAGCAACAAGAACAGAAATTTAAGATAAATGTAAAGAGCATACACCACAACAACGCCATGGAACGACAAATATCGGAAGCCGTTAACATCAAAAACAGCATACAAGCCTCAAAAATATTAATGAACAACAAAAGCGAATGGAATCAGGCCAATGTACCGACAGTGACTACCTGTGGAAATCGATTTTCACCACTATACTGTGCTAGGACTTCATTTCTATTATCTTTATCTCTTTGTGATGTTAAAGTTCTATAATTTCAAATGATTTAGCATTTGATCTCTATTATATCAGTAAGATTTGTTCATGTACTAAGTGACCAGGCCAGACTTGTTTGGTTATTATTATTTAGTATATTTTACTCAATAATGCTTTCGAAGTCTTTCTTTGACAATTGTGTTGAAATAACAAAAATAAAATTCTCACTTTGTCAATGGAAAACCCAAGACACTTATGCACATTCTCTATTGTCGACAGGAAATCTCCGAAAATGTGGAATTTTCTATTACAGTCTAGTCACCCGGAAACCACGCATGTTCAGCAGCTGGAAGCATTTCCCAAAGAATCTGAGTAAGTTGTCTCAAGACACACAAAGGTTGCACCGATGAGTATTACAGCGTCACAGTCACTGAAGAGAGAATGAAAAAGAAAATAACGAAAATTATATTGACATTCAAGCTTTTCTTGTACCTTGCGAAGGCGTATCTGAAGTAAACTTACAGTGTTGTACCTTGCTTGTCATAGAAACTTGAAAACATCGATCGAAATTGATTGATAAAGGCATTCTGTATGAATCAAGAAGGCCAAGAAAGGATTCCGAGGCCGCGAAGTGGACGAAATTTCTACAAATCTCTCTTGCCAGCCTGGATTTATAGAATAACGTATTCTACATGTATATGCCGGTAAGACATTATCTTCATAGCCATCTTATCCCACGCGCGGTTTAAATTCAGCTGCGTAGGCCTCAGGTGGAGCACAATGACTATCGGATTTTATGGATTTAGTGCCAAATATCACATTATGTTCTTTCGAATTGAATCTACTGGACAGGCATGTTAAATGCCATTTTCAGACGTAAAGGACAGAGTCCATCAGATGAATTGCCTTAAGAATCAGCGAAGATGACGCAGGTCCTTTTGGGTGCAGTAAAAATTCCTTTTCAGGTGTTAATACAAGAAAAATTAACCATGTGAATATCTTTTGCAAATTCAGGTCGATGTTGGATTTTAACATTGCCTTTGCTTTAATATTCAGATGTTGAGCCAAATTAGCTATAATGAGCGGTGTATCGCACAATTACCTCTGATGAATGCGTCGGCGGAGTCAAATAATTTGATGCACTTTGAGATAGACGCATTCATGCGGTTTTAATCATCATAATAATCAATTTTTCCATAGAGCAGGTATATTAGGTAGAGTGGTAACTCCGCATTTATTAAATCCCCAATGTGTATACACTTCAAAGGAGATACAGTCGGAACTGTTTCCAAATGTGAGATATGCGCATTTATGCAGTTTTGAAGAAATTACAACGGAATTGACTGCATGATAGCATAAAGCAGAAGGAAATGATATTAATGTAGAGATAGTCCATTTCTGACAGCCTTGGTGAGGTAATGTTTGTTAAATTGGAAACTCAATGCTAAAATCAATTGTAAAATTGGGAAATTGGAAAATTTGAAACTATTGCTTATTATGCTGAACCTCAAGAAACTCTTCTTAAGCGTGATCAGGTAACAGCTGCCACTGGCACAGCAAAATCACAGATTCAAAGACAATGATTTCAATTAACTTTGAAAGATGTAAATGGGTCCACATCAGTGTTCAGATTCAAGAAGTGAAACATGAATCATAAAATCAAGCCGGTGAAAATTGAGTTGAAAACTTGAAATTTCAGCCATGAAAGCACGGATAATATCGCAACCTTTTCATGAAGACTTCCATTATAATCCAGATCATGAAATTCTCTTGATAATCAGCTTAATTTCCGCTTAGTTAGGATGCTGATCAGCAAATATTCATTCCTTTTGATATCCAACTTGTTTCATACTACTTATATAGGTGAGTCATCGCGGTAGTATATAAATTGGCAAAATTATGACATTTTTTAAAACTGCTCAAATATTTTTTTGGACCACAGGAACGTAACTGTCCGTATAAAACTGAATCTTTTCATATAAAAGTTTTCACTGTATACAGACACTCTACCTACATGCTTACTGTATGAATTTTATTTCATAATATAATCTTCTTCAATAATTCTTTTAATCAATTCTTTAATCATAATCTTCTGCTATGATATGCCAATATTTATGTCTCTTTATTGCTCAAGAATTATGTCAACAAATCGTCAATTAAGTTAATGTAGTGATTTCAGTCGGCCAACGTATCCAATTGATGAAATTGTCTAGGTCCAAATTCTGACTGCGGTATTTCAGGCCCGGAACGTCCAGGGTTTCAACCGAAATTTTCAGGCCTGGACCTGGTTCGACTCACCCAAGTCCCGGGGGTCCGCTTTGATATCGGTCTAATGATTGATCATTCCTCAATTCTCTTTCGTTCGTTTCTGATAGTAGCGGATTTGACCGCTTTGATGAAGTTCATGAAAATGTTTCTGGCGGCACTGCTAAAATGCCTGTGTCAGCATGTGCTGCTAATTATGCAGCTTTCAGTAAATGAGATTTTATCTCTCAGATCTGATGCTTCATCTTGAACTGATCATACCAACTAAGCTAAAAGATCTGCGTATAACTTTTCGCAGTTTACTGTAATATTGACTGGAATTATTTGTTAGGGTCTAGGTGGTTTTCCACCGTTTAGTTTGATCATCTTAACAGCAGGGATGGTTCAAGCACACGACAATGAAGTCAACCGATGCAGTCTGATGGAAATGTCAGGTGCCGAGAAGATTAGTTGTTGCTGATCTGGCCCAAGCAAACAACTTAAAGGATCCTCTTGTCTATCTTCATCGAAAAGTGACTATCATGAATATACGAAATAGCATGTACTACACACTCTTAGCTGTGGCCGCCGTGACACAGATCTCAACCATTCAACAAAATAATCAATCGCATTGAAACTCCTAAATTCGGCATTTCTTCCATGAAATTTCCGGCAGACGTTCGCAACCTTTCTCATACACATTTGTTCTACCCAACAGCGTGCACTTTAATATGTAGCTCCTCATTTAAGTGTATGGGTCTCGTCTGGTCCTATTGCTTTTTCGTTGTTCAGATTCTACCAAGGCCTAAGATCATACATTGTTTGTCCAAGACATATACTGTACATGCATCTGTTTGATGACAACCATGTTGATTCCCTCTTTCTGCTATAATAATCTAAAGTGAACGAATTATCACTGTGATGGTTTGATTTTTAAATTCAAAAGCTCTAGATTTGAGCAAGAGCATGTATTTGGATCATTCTCCAAAATAAACAAAATTGATGTCCCAAAGCAGTAAGCAGTGAACTATAATTCGTACAACTTTATCCAAGCATTGGATTCATAGATAGAGCTCCATAATCATGTCCCTACTCAATGAGCAAATAATTCTATTTGAATATGGAAATTCGGCGCCATAGTTCGATGCAAATTTTGTATGATTTGGGAGAATCACCCATTTATATTTGATGATCACGTTATCATGTGTATGGTATTTAGGTTGACTTTCATGTATTTCTATTAAGAAGAAATGTTTGAAAATATACAGAAACAGTTTCGAACGCGAGTTACCGGGTTTTCATATGTCTGCTCATGTACCGATATGCTGAAATATTGTGTAAAACACCATACACTTTCATCCATTAGTTAACTCAATAAAAACAATCATTTCTTTAAAGAATATATCTGAATTTTCAAATTATTCAAAAATATAACATAAATAATAAAAATGAATAATATTTCAAATTAAAAAACGAAATGAATAGAAAGAAAAGTGATGACGCATGACGAAAAAAAGAAAAGAAAAATTAACAGAAAAAGAAAAGAAAAGAATATTAACAGGAGCCCAATTGTCGAGGTGCATTTCAGTTTTTTCAATTATTTCAGTAATTATCGGAATATTCGTAGTTTGGTGTATTATCAGTTTTGCTACCCTCTTCCTCCGGAGGTGATTTGGGTGTTGTTGGTGTAGCTTCATACGGATCGTCATCAGCCGGTGCTCCAGTCTGGGCTTCATCAAGGTCTTGAGCGATCTACAATGAGACAGACGTGTATCACAGAACATAAATGAAATTTGCAGATGATCCTGAAATTTTAAAATTTATGCCAATGATGTGGAAGATGGCCTGCTTTGTCTTTAACTCATTTGATCCCTACTTGAGATTTTATGTTCATTAACAACGATATTTACGCAGAATGTATTTATCTCTGTGGTTTCGGTCGTTCTATCATCTAGGCTGGAAGTGGAACTTTCACAGAATTATGTAGACTTCTTGCGTCTGCAGGATCAAAGAACAAAACACGTAAATTTAATGTCAAGGAGATTGAAGATTTCGATAGGGTGGGATTTCCAATGTTATCTCTGATTGAGTAAGAAGCCCAAAGTCTATAGAATTCTTGCATGGAATGATTTCATGACCGGGACTCATGTGTCCATCTGCCTTTGTTCATGAAACTTTCCACATTCAGATCTAGCAAGCATCCCAATGTTGACAAACACAACATTTTAGTCAAATGTAGCCACATTCTTGTATATCGGGTGGTCCAAAAGTCTTTTCCGGTAATGAAATTCGCAAAAAAGCAGGAATGATCGTTTAACTCTGCAATTTCCTTGAATTGCAAAACAATTAGTAGGCATAATTATGAGATTATAGTAATACATTTATAGAATGTAAAAGTTTCTATTTATCTATTCTTCAAAAAAACTCCCACCTTGATCGTGACACAACCTCACACGACGTTGAAAGGTTTTGAAGGAATCTCTGTACATTTGAAAAGGAGTGGCTTCCATTTCTTCAACAACTCTTGCACTCAATGCTTCCCGGTTAGGATACGTCTTATCACGAGAAAAACGAGAAAAACGTTTGGATCGAGAACCAATAATCGCACGATCGCACGAAGTTAGGTCCTATCGTGGCGGGCATTCATTCATTCACCGTCTACGAACCGATCCCGCCAGGCAATTTTTCGTTCAAAATCCTTTTTGCATTGAGAGGGTCATCTTGTTGAAAGAAGTTCTCTTGGTGTCGTCGATAGTAAGGAACAATTTTGGTCTGGAGAATGTTTCAGTAACATTCAGAATTCATTGCAGATTCACGCACATCATAGGCAATTAAATATAAATACTCAGTACAAGTCCATATCGTCAGAGTTGGGCTGCGATACCGCTCATGGGGATTTTCATTGTGCCAAAAATGCACATTATGTTTGATACATTTGTTCAAGTTTGGCCATTCTTGTAAAATTGTATAGTTCAATAATTGCCTCTGGCTTCTCAAGAATAAGACGAGTTTTGATGTCAAATATTTCGTATTTCCTTGTCAAACGATCAAATAACAATGAAATATTGATGCAGATTACATGAGATAACACGATGAACACTATGACATGTCTAGACATTCAATGCACAAATCATAGATATACAATAATTAAGTAAGCAGGAGAAGTTGAAAATCTTAAGTAAAAGAAAGGCAAGAAAATTACTACTTATAAGAATGGCAGTAGGGTCTCTCCATTGCAACCATTGACAAGAGAAGACAAAACTACGAATATGTAGGGATTCCAAAGCGAGTCTGCTGCTGATGTTTCTCTCTACACTCAGAATTTTCCAACTTGCGTTGTCATCGGGAAATGTTTGT
The DNA here is from genome assembly GCA_907163375.1 of Prostheceraeus crozeri. Classification (NCBI taxonomy): domain Eukaryota; kingdom Metazoa; phylum Platyhelminthes; order Polycladida; family Euryleptidae; genus Prostheceraeus; species Prostheceraeus crozeri. The sequence goes on along the minus strand of CAJQUW010009458.1, from coordinate 141,150 downwards.
CAAATGTCTCAAGAAATACATTTTTGTCAAACAGCGCGAACTATTCGCTCCAGAATTAGAGAGCATATAACTTCGTCCGCTTCCGCCTTTTACCAACACATGGCTGAAGATCACAAAACATTTCCCGAAGACAACGTAAGTTGGAAAATTCTGAGTGTAGAGAGAAACATCAGCAGCAGACTCGCTTTGGAATCCCTACATATTCGTAGTTTTGTCTTCTCTTGTCAATGGTTGCAATGGAGAGACCCTACTGCCATTCTTATAAGCAGTAATTTTCTTGCCTTTCTTTTACTTAAGATTTTCAACTTGTCCTGCTTACTTGATTATTGTATATCTATGATTTGTGCATTGAATATCTTCTAGACATGTCATAGTGTTCATCGTGTTATCTCATGTAATCTGCATCAACATTTCATTGTTATTTGATCCTTTGACAAGGAAATACGAAATAACTCGTCTTATTCTTGAGAAGCCAGAGGCAATTATTGAGCTACACATTATGTTTGTCGTATCACCATGCAATGAGAAGACACATTCGTCAAAAAACAACACAACAACTTTCGATGGAATGCAGGATCTTTGTTAAATCGGTCCAACATGGCGTCACAGAATTGAAGTCGCCTACCTTCGTCAACGTCGTACAGCACTGGGGAGTAATGAGGCCTATAAGGATGATGACCTTCCGCTTTTAGAATTCTCATCTCATTACCGTACTTCTTGAAATATCGAGTTCTTCGGAAAGACGGCGAGTAGAAACTTGGGAGTCTTCTTCGACTGCTGCTATGACAGCATTTTTGGATTCATCGTTTGAGGCTGTTACTGGTCTTCCTGATCGTGGTCGGCCTTGCACAAGACTCCCCGCTTCGATAAGTTTCGTTTTCCAGTATGCTATTATTTTGCTGCTGGGAGGCTCCCTGTCATATCGTTCTTGGAAAAGCCGTCAGCCTTTTTCGTTATTGCTGTAAACAAGAGCCCATGGATATGCCATAACCTTCTCTTCAATTGTTAAGATAGCCATTTAAACGACAGTTTTCGTCAAACAGAACGCCAAGTCACAAATTAGTCAAAAAAGTCATCGCTAATTTAGAGCTTAAATCACTGAGGGTGAGCACTATTTATTGCCTTGTTATGATCTGCAATTTAGCTTGACACATGATCATATCGTAATTTTCAATCAGATTCGGAATAGAATTCGGACATGAAGGATTAGTGCGTGCGTGCTTCAGTTCCATAATAAAGTGTGTATGTAGTCGTGTGTTTTGTACCTTTTATACAGATTCTATTGCAGGAGAAGACTTTTGGACCACCCGGAAGCAAATCTAAGTTTTATCGAAAAATCCTGTCTGCTTCCCATTGGATTAATCATCTCTTTGATCCCGTCTGACAAAAAGAAGTTCTGGGTAGAACTCGGCAGAAGCGCAAAGCCGTAGGATGCACTTGATTTTCAGTCTCGTTCCTTGCAAGAACTCGTACTGGTGGCCGGACTATCAGTCTTACATCATTTTACGGTTCAGATATCTGAACTACAATATTTCTTCGTGTGCTGACCGTTAACTCCTTAACTTCCAATTGTTTTCTAACTGAGGATTATCAAAGAAAAGAACATAGAAACGTCTTCTCAACATAAAATGTCCGGATACTTGCAGAAAAGTCAGAGGAGGTTGACTAATGAGAATGTCAAGGCACGGAAAAGGCAGCACAAAGCCCGCATACTCAAGCCGACTTTTCTTTTTTATACTGAGCATGTTCAAGTACATGCAAGTATTATGTGCAATTTCCATACTTCATTGCACATGAGTTGTGTTTTAATAATATTTGATGCACATCTGCACAGTATTTAACTGCTATTGTGGAATACAATTTCACTATTTCAAAGTGCTATAAAAATTCGATCATGCATTCATTTATTTGGCTTCAATACATCACAAAAATTGACTAACTGATAAACTTCCAACAATTTTACTATTGTAACAGAGGCACACAAGAAAAATCTTCAGTCATAGGTCATAACCGATAAACCGTCATAAACCGGTGGATAATCTGTGACAGTGGGTTGATCTTCAACAGAGCCGACGTTGCGATGAACGCGTCATTCCTTACACTTCTGCTAAATGCGCTCCCAACAGTTTAAAAATGTCATAAATTTTTCTTCCTCAGATTGCATTATCTGTCATGAGAAAAAGTATTGTCAAAATGATTTGTGGCTTAGAGATAGCTTGGAGGATCGTGACGCAACTTGCGAACGATGGATTATGGCTTAGTCTTTGTACCTACATGTATGTCCCTATGTACCAACCAATGAAACGAAGAAAGTCTCAAATTTCTTATTCATTTTTCTTTCTATTTTCAGACAGGGAAATGTCACCATTCCCCTTCAAAAGGTTACTTTCCCTAATGTGGTGAGCGTTGCCCCACTCCTGACTTCTTGGCATGAGAAAAGGTAGTAAAAAGCTACTTTCCAAATATAATATTCCACCCAAATAATACACAGATTTTTTTCCATTAGTTGACCATAAAAGTGGCGATACAAAACTTTCATAAATGAAAATTGGATCACGAAATGTTGATAATGTGTATAAAAACATTATGTTCTAGACCTTTGGGGCAAGCTGCCATGAGATGAAAAAAAGTCGGAGGACAATATTTTTATCTTGCCCTTCTGAAAGGATAAATCTTCATAGAAAAACCGTATAATCACATTGGCTATTGGATTTTTGCCATAGATCTGAAAGATGCGCTAGTGTATTAGTCGTTCTTGCAATCTTCGTGGCCTCCTACGTTTACATGTCCTGGCTTCAAAGAACACCTACTATATTGGCATGCAAAAGTGCTAGATGTATGACAAATCATACGCATATAATTGGCTGCATGATATAATAAATATAAAGCTATCAAAAATATAAATGCGTATACAGTAAACATGCCACCTTAAAATGATGGAAATTATTAAAATTCTTTAGCATTGGCAGGCATTATATTCGTGCAAATTTCTTATTTGGTTCAGGAGTCGGTGTTGAATATAGCTTTTTAGGACTCCGATTTCGGGAAAAAGCCGAGTCCGACTCCGGAACACTCCTCAAATTTCACCATCGCCGCATTGAAAATGTTCGTAAAATTCTTGTAGGAATCAAGTTTGTCAAGATACGCAATCAAGATAAACGACAGAGAAGTCATAATAGTTTGCATCTGAATTGCCTGAATGTTGCCTGTTTCAATGCCATATGCATGCTGATTATTGCACATAACTCTATTTCTAATTGCATGCCTATAATGATTCTTTAGGTCATTCAAACTCCTCGTGAGAGTATGTAATTGATATAATGCTGTAAAAAGTAAACAAAATTGATTATAACAAAATCTGCAATTTTCATGAAGAAATTATAGTTGGCAACATAGACGGATTCATTCCTAACTAACGAACCTTCATAGCACAGTGGTGAAAAATAATCTTTCACTAGTTGATATGCCGTGCGACAATATCTTCCTATTGCGCAAAATATTCAGCCGTCATTACGTGATTGCGAAATGACAATTACGGCGCACTCAGACATAAAAAATTATAGCATTTATAAATTCCTCAATTCTTCCGAACAAGTCAAAATGACTTGTTAGACAAAATCAATTAATAGCCAAAATTCTATTCAAAATTCATGGATCTATTTCGAGTTGCCAGTAGCAATGTGTACCGTATTTATATATGTGCAGTAAATCTGATTCATGCTATAATTAAATTAATCCAAATTTCACTCGTGCTTAAATGTCCTCTCCTTCCATAGTTACATTATTCTTTTCAATTATCAATTTTGTCAATTTCACGATATTCTCTCATGTATTTCATTGACATTATCATCTCTAAGCAACATGCACTACAAATTCATCATATCATAAACGACATTTCATCTTTTTGAAAACGATCTCATACATATCGAATATTTATAACATTATTTGTCAGATTCTATGTTCTTGTTGTCTGTTGAGAAATAAACGATTCGATATTTTTATATTGTGAAATTTAGTACCTTGACTGAAGGTGGTGCTATCTGCTACTCAAAATAGATCTCGGAATTTTGAATTAAAAGTTATTGTTCATATAAAGAGGAGCTGCAGATACGGGGAGCTGCTGAGTATATCTGCATTAATATATCTGGTTGCATATATTTTTTCATTTCGCGATCTCGTAATTGCCGCGAAATATTTTGTGAAATAGCGCGAGGTCTTCGCGTGACATGTCAACTAGCCAGATGATCATATCCACATATGGAACAGTGGTTCCTTGACGTCATGCTTCCCATAATTGGCACTTCGAATTTTTCGGCATTAATTCAATCAATAATCGGCATTTATCAAGTTTTTCAATTAGTAATAGCACACAAGTTTTGAAGAACACTAATGTAACAACCCGCTTACCTCATAATAATCCCTTTCTAATCCGGACACACTGTCACGTCCCTCCACCATTTCACCTTCCTCCATTCCCTCTCCAACGTACCAATGAACGAAAGCTTTTTTTGAAAACATGAGATCAAATTTTCTCCCTAATCGGGATACGGCTTGTCCAATAGCTGTGTTGTTTGAAAACATACAAACACTGCGTTTTGTCATGGCCAAGCAGCTCCCTGGAGCAGTCACCATCGGTTGCTTATTGATTCCAACCTTAAACCCGGTTGGACACCATTCAACGAAATTGACATGTGACTTGGTCTTCATTTCAGTTACCGCGGCGTTTACTTCTCTTGGTGATATATCTCCTCGATATAGCATGCAACAAGACATATATTTTCCTAAATCTGGATCACATTTTAACATCTGGCTCTCTCTTAAGAAAACAGAGCGGGTTAATTCAGAAGTTGACAATACTTGATGATCTGCTCTGTCGTCCGATATTATGGGCGCATAATTGATCATAGGAAAGTGGATTCGAGGATAAGGAATCAAATTGGTCTGGAAGTCCATCATATCTGCGTTCAGAATGCCTTGAAATCGCGTGGCAGATGTGAGAGCACTTAATACCTGACAAGCTATTCGGTTTAGGTGAGGATAATGCGGGGAGCCAATACTCAAGTTCAATTTACAAACGTTATAGAGCGATTCATTGTCAATCAGAAATGCAGCATCTATAATCTCGATGGGCCCATTCATGGCAAGCGTAGCGTTGTATGGTTCCACCACAGCAGTACTAAGCGTTGGCGAAGGAAAAATTCCGAAAGACAACTTTGTTCTTTTCCCGTATTCGAGACTTATGCGATCTAATAGTCCGGAGAAGAAGCCGGAACCAGTTCCACCCCCGTAAGAATGATGCAATATAAATGCTTGAATATTCTCACAACTTTCGACGATACGCCGGAGTCTATCTAAAGTCACATCGTAAAATTTGCTTCCGATGGAATAGCAACCACGAGCAAAATTGTTGGCTCCATCCTCCTCGCCTGATATTAATTGGTCAGGATGGAACAACTTCTTATAAGTTCCAGTACGCACCTCATCTGCAAAAGATGAAACTTGAATATCTCGAAGATGTTGAAAATTGCATGTTTAAAGTCAGAGAGCATCAGTATAGCAGCCAGTGTCCATCGATAATTGTATGCAAGTCAGGAATGGAACCGGCCGGGGTTTTTGGCGGCCGGAGACGGTCGTCGGTCGGCTTATTCGAAGTTGGCCGGTCGGGGTTGGGACGGTGGCTGGTGTCTCTGTACCGGTTTGCTAAGGCTTTGATCGTCAGACATTATTTAGTCAACTTATGCCAATAGACATTATTATTTCCACATAGATTACATGAAACTCATGAAAGGTAGGCCTACCGGTGCTCCGGATAAGCGAGAGTTGCCCATTACAATGCCATTATTTTAATATTTTGCTTATTGCTTTTGTTTATTTGTGATGATGTTAACTGCATCATCCAAGTCAATCAAACGCCAGTAAATTTAAAATAGATAATCAAAATAATGACCCAAACGGGCATTGATATAATAATAACATTGATACAATAATAATATGTGCGTAAAATGCGTATATCTATATCCCGCCTCCACAAGAAAGCTTTAAGCGGTCAACAAAGTCTAAGTTCCAATATAAGAAAATATGTTTTATTGATTAAAGTTCTGAGATGAACAATTTGATCACCGACTGTCCTGATGTTATGAAAAGTTTTCTCTGCGACGTGCAAACATGATTTAAAGCGATTCATTGAAATGAGATTTACTGCTTCACTTGTGAGGGAATTCCAGGGATTTGGGACGTCAATGGAGAACACACTCCTCAACAATTTATATCTGGATCTTTTGAGTTTGCATTGATGAACGCGAGCTGACGTACATGTATAAGTCTGCAACAATGAGCTCGCCAAACTTGTCATCAATTTTTCATTTCAGTGAGTGTCCCTGTATTACACCATCAATCAAAATTAATCGCGAGCCGTTAACTTATCAAACTACAATTCTGGAAAACTACGTCACTGATAAAGTAAGGTTTGAACTACATGTATTAGTTGCCAGTAATCGTTTCTTAACTGTTTAAGGAACAGTTCGCAATATTTATGTCATAAAACATACGTGTAGATACTCTCAAATTGCTACATTTACATGTACATGCTCGTGTTTTTGTAATGATTGACAAAGCAACAGATTTTCACCTGAATGTCGTCAACGGTCGACATATTTCTAATTGAATTAACCGGCAGGCCGGTATTTAGAATTTGCTGCCGGTTCCAACCCTGATTCACGTCATACATAATGTCATGTATTTAACTATCAGTGGAATTGAACACAATAAAAAATCGAGATTGAGCCCCGCTTAGTATAGTTGAAGTACATCCAGGTATTCAGAAAATTGTGAATTTTTTATTCAGGGTTTGGCAAGTGATAAAAATGCCTACTTGTCACACATACACGAATAGAAGCTTAGTAATGAAGAGTGGTAACCGGTAAGTGAGTTTAAATGTTGGCGGCCGTTGTAGTCAAAACCGGCCGGAATGAAGCCGGTGTCCCTGCAACCTACTAATTAAGATATGCAGCTACTCAACTTAGACCATTACACATCACTCGATTTCTCGATTGCTATATAACATATGATAGGCTTACCGGTACTCCGGATAAGCAAGAGTTTTCGATGAAACGCAACGATAGTGAATTCATCAGTGCCCATCCAAATTGATTCTCAATCAGGTAATTAGACAGATATTTGTACGTTGATAATATATTCACGGGTATGAATAGAGTGAGAAGCAATACGAAAATAATAACTTATTTAAGATATAGAATAATTTTGTGATAATTAGGATAGCGAGCACGTGCTTCTTACGATTCCGGAAACCTAATTTGATGACATAGAACTAGTTATTTTAGAAATTAATTGTCTATGGATTAGTACTTACGTAATAAGCGTAACCGTACCCTCATTGGCGTTAAGCCAACATGAAAATATTCATTGCGAAGAGCCAAACTTAGGTTGTAATCAGAAATTTCGAGCAAAAACAGCCATGGATTCAGGAATGAATGGACTTACAGTTATGTCTTAATACATAATTCCCTACAAAACGGAAAAACATAAAAAAGACTCAGAGTTGGAAGTGGGTCAACGAAGTCTGACCCATGACCCACCTGACCCACGGCATATGTGACCCACGACCCACCTGACCCACCGACTTTTCACGAAAACATGACCCAAGACCCACCTGACCCACCACATCTTTGACCCACTTGACCCACCTGACCCACATGCTGTTAGGTGAATGATGTGAGTGCAATTTCCTTTTCTAGCATCATCTTTAGTTTCACTTTCAATTAAGATTCTATGTCTATCTAGGAAGAGGCTAGTATCAAAATTGGTGTTAAGATTTGTTATGAAGATTCAAGTGTATCAGATCACTTGTCACATGATAAATAGACATGTAACCTCATTAAAATTATCTTATAATCAAAGTTCATGTACCACAAATGCCTAAGGTTCTAAAAAAAATTAAGCGATTCTGTTTCTTGTTATAATTCTTGACTATCCTTTTTAGTGCTACCTATTTGACTCTTAGAGAAATGATTAGTTAAGTTGAGGGCTCAACAAACTAAATTTCAAATTTTACATTTCTTAATCGAATGAAGTTAAAAAATAAGACTGCAGTAGGCCTAAATCCTTTATGCATGCATTTATTATGTAAGATACTACATGTGTGAAAGCTATTACAGAAAAATCGTCAAACTAATATTTTGTTGCTTCTCATGGCAATCGATTCAAATTTCATTTGCTTCCGCTAATATTAGATTTAAGTAGAAGGTTGTATATTTGATGTAAGAATGACATTCATTGAAAATCAAATGGTTCTAGCATAGAAAGATCGCGTGAATAGAAAATTATTAATGATTTTCGATGACAAGATTATAATTCATTAATTAGCTTATAATGTATATAGATGAACTGATATATATGAGTGGCCCTACATGTGCGAGTACGTTGTGTAGTCACTAGCGACATCATGTAAATCAAATATCAAAACGAAACTTTTTATTGATACGAAGTGTCAAGAAATATCTCCTTACAGAGCTCTGCCGTAATAAGTCTGTGTTAAAGGGATAAGTCTATATCAATGACCGTCGTATGAATCAGGGATTGACTCCGACTCCAGGGGTTGATAGGACTCCGACTCCGACTCCGCGTGGCAAGTATATACCACCCAGTTTTTTGAAAAACTTGTAACCTGCAGCATAGTTCATTATAGACTTACCGGAACTTATGTTCAATGATCATTCCTGTATCAATTATCAATCATTTCGATGAGTTTATCAAATGTCGCTTTCAGTTGTATGCATGCGACTCGGCTCCTCCCATCTTGCTGATGTGTGCTTCACACGGTTTTTCTCCAGTCTCTACCAGACAGGAAAATACCCATGCTTCAAAAATATGACTACACTTTCGAATTCAATATGCGCTTTGGAGGAGAGATAGATCACACGATTAACGTGAGGGTAAGAGGTAATGTTCTCAAACTTGGTGTGTAGGTGTGATCGAGGCTAGGAAGGCTTGTCTTCTCTACTGAATCACCGAGTGAAAAGACAATCCTTTTCCACTATCACGGTTCATTCCCTCAACTATTACAAGCTTTGCATGTACTGCTGTCTCTGTACTTTTGTTTGACGGAGAAAGTTGACATCAAGACAGTGACAGCTGTGTACGAGGATAAATAATTTGTTTGTATTATACTTCGGGTCTAGTTATAGGCCGGAGTCCGGAGTCCTATCATTTGATATGACTCGGACTCCGACTCCAGCAAAAATGATAGGACTCCGGGACTCCGACTCCGCACCTCTGGTATGAATAAGCGTATTTCAGATTATCATGCATTGAATGAGCAATGAGATGCATGGAACATGTACGATGCGAAAGTAGATTGAACAGCTAAATACTTTAGATATGAAGCATCTATATTATCAAGATATTTTTATCAATTACATATTTCGAAAATATTTAGGCTCTGATCAGTCTTTAACAGAGGTTTACCATTCTAATCTCTACCAGAGGATATTTTCTACGAAAGACCAACAATATCAAACGAAATAAACAAAACGAAGGTCAGCTGGCATTGCATGAAAATTTTAAAGATTAACAATACAGTTTCTTCAGTAGCTGTATCTCTGAAATTAAGGTCATACATCATTGGGTATCGTCAGACATAGCGACCGAGAATCGAGCGCACACAATTGAAATCAAACAACTTCTCTCCACCAACCAACATCTCTTAGTAGACAGCAGCAATTGTTTTCGAGTCTTTAATTTGTCTGAATTCCGCCCCCTTTCGAAACTGTATGAGGCATGTGAAAGTCAATAGTGTTGCATGCTTTGACTGTGTGCATCCATCAATCCTTTCAGTGACACTGACTCAATCATTTCTCATGAATGATGGGAATACGAATAAATGAAGTTTACAGTATTTGAAAATATACTATGTAAATAATATTATAGTATTGTCAAATCTATCATGGGTCAAACTGGTTGGAAGTGGGTCAACGAAGTCTGACCCACGACCCACCTGACCCACGCTAAATGTGACCAACGACCCACCTGACCCACGCGATTTTGTGACCCACGACCCACTTCCAACTCTGTAAAAAGTAATAAATTTTTCTCATGAATGTAACGGTTATCCCAAGTTACCTATACTTCTTTATCATCGCCAACTTTCAGTAATATTGTATGGTTTCGTTAGCTGCCTTGAATTGATCTGAAGAATAATTTTCAAGAAGCGGTTCACAATGTTTTCGTTATAAACATCATGTTATATCATACTCCATACAATGTTGCCATGCCATTTCAACTGACTAGACAATTAATTCTAAAGTAAATGTCGTCAATCTTCGGCATACAGTGTAAGTCTAATTAGAATAACCGGGTAGCCGATGTGATGAGGGGTCGGCGTGCACACCGCCAGGTTTTCAACATTGTCGGCCAGGGCCGGCTCCAATCCTGGTGCCCACAGCACGCCGCGTACTAAGTTATAATCATTGGAATACACCTGCAAAGTATGTTTGAATAGTCAATTATCATTTTGAAGAATCACTTAATATGTCATCCTGTTTAGTATATCTTTAGAGGTTTCGGAAGGCCAAGTAAAGCTGAGATTGCATTATGGTACATATATGTTTTCTTTTTTCAAACAATCTGATATATTTCGTCCGTAAAATCCAAGGCCATTTTTAAAAGGCAAGAAGAAAAGTTTTCTGGATTTTGAAAAATGGATTTTATAGCCGAAATATATCAGACTGTTTGAAAAAAGAAAAAAATATGTACCATAATACAATTACAGCTTTACTTGGCTTTCCCAAACATTTAGATTTATAATGATTAATAGCCAAGGCATATTTGCACAAAAATCCTAATTAGAATTAAGGTATGAATATTCATCATCAGTTCATGCTGACAAATATCAAATAAATGCAGTCTCTCAATTATTTAAGAAGCGTGAGCATTAATTCGCAAATATAGGTACCACTGTACCTATTCAGAGCTTGAAATGTGCAAATGCGTGCTTTCTTTTCAATACCTGCTATCTGTGTATATTACCTGTGATGAATGTGCAAAGTAAGTGCCGCCCCACGTAGAAATGAAATGCTTTCTGAATAACAGATGTATAGGATATCATTACAATTGAAAAAGTTCAAAAATATCTCACAAGACATGCAGGCGTGGCAAATCAATCTATAGTGACTATCGTTGCTCGATATGCTCACTCTTGAGAGGAGATGAATAATTTTTGACCTTATCTCAGTCTACAAAATGCATTATAATTTAATTGACTTAACTTTCAGTGACTTATTTACTTTGCAGTTATGTGATCACTTAACTTGTGGCCACAATCTAGCCTCGCACTCGAGAATTTTCGAAATTCAATATATCTGACCATTTTTTTAACAATAGAGTAGCAAATGTGTTGAACTCCCTGCCAACATATATTGTCATCAAATTCACTTAACGACTTCCAAAAGCGCTTGTATGATTTTGATTTATCAACATATTGTAAAGTTTACTTTTAGATGCTTACAGTTTTCAGGCAAGTCATAAGTGCCGTCAACCGACAGCCAATTTTACCTTTTGTAGATTTCAACAATAAAGATTCATTATATTCTATGCTATAGTAGCTATAGGCTGCCTACAACGTTGCTGAAATTGAGCTGTGCTGTTATAAAAGTTTTGTATTTTAAAACTTCCTAGATGCAAGATACTATTAAAGTCAATTATAGTCTAATTCAACATTGAATTCATTAAAAATTATTGTTAAATTCTTGCACATTTTATCACTTATATTTAATCATGCATCTTCTGTCTTCATGGCTGCATAAAGCAGTTATAGTTATGAGCATCCCTTAATTCATGCGGGTCACGAAGATCGATTTTCCCTCCGTATCAAGCACATGCTACTGTAGACAGAAAATGCGTCTTGTCTCTAGGTTACACGTGAATGCACGTGGATTTCTCTCTTTTCGTCTGCGTACTTTACCGGGAATGTCATCTACACGGTCATAAAACCATTGAAATACTTGCCTATTACAGTCGGCTCCAAGTCCATGAATATTCCTCTGGGTACAAATTGTCCGTTAGGTGTATCGTCGAAAAAGGTATGAAATCCTTCATCTTCTGAAGTTCTTTCTCCACGGAGTCGACCGTTTGGATCAATCTCATGTTCAATACAGTAGAGCTCCCAAGATGCAGCGCCAATTTGGTTACCGGCTTGTCCAACGTAGATGTTCACGACTTCCCGCTGGAAAATGACATTCGATTTATTAATGAAAAGAACGTAAGTACTTTACGCTGATTTTTACATGTCATGATAACGTCTGATAACCTAACATCACAATTCTGCATAAGATTAGAGCCTATTGGAACTGAATTTATATATTCATCTCAAATCCTTATTTGATACATGAAATCAAGTTTTTCGTCATGTGGAAGTTCGTTGGCGATCACATTGTGAGACTTAATAAGTGCGTTGTGATACTTTTATTCTGGTTGATTTTGCTACCGACTTTCTCTGTCACTGTCGGGGCTTGACCACAATATCGAAAAATTACGGGGCTGTGATGCATGTAGCAATTGCTGTAGAACTTTATGATAAGAGTACTGATAGATCGAAAATAGTCTTCAATATATATTAGAAACCATTCTCAATAGTTTGTTCAAAAATAAACACATACGAGTATAAAGAAGCACATGTAACTAAGTCCAATGCAGATAAATAGATTTCAATTATTTATTCGGCGATGTTGCCAAATAATATAGTTATTATCCAATGCTAACTATATATCCAATAATGGCATCTCGTAATTCATCAATGCAAGTGAATTACATTAGTCACTGTGAAAGATTGTGATACTTCAACGTATTTGTGCACATACTTCATGTAAAATGTGTGAATGCTCATTACCAACAACTGGAAAGAAGAATGAATCAAGAAAGCTACCCCGAGTGTCCTCTAAATCCATTCATCTACTGGTTATAGATTGGGCGTATAAGTTGCAACAGATTCTATTTCTGAATTATTATTTATACGCGTGATTAAACTTTATACCATTATTCCCATGCATTTGTCATAAATATATCGTAGACCTGATTTGAAGCAGCACAACTTTTACCCAATTTGTTTTATACCTTACTTTTGCCCAAGTTTAATCATCAATCACTTTTTTTAAAACTGGATAAAAGCGACAATAAATTCTATTAAGCATTATCAAAGTACATGAGCAATTAAAAACTTGATTAATATCTTGAACAACTTTATGGCTACAAACCTTAATGGTATATGATTGTGAAAACGAGCGGTCTTAGCAGTAAATACTTAATGTTTATTAAGTGTTTATGGAAAATATTGTTCACACAATGTCCTTGCAGTAACGATCATATTCTTCTATTTCTCTATATGTACAATAAAACGTCATGAAATTGCTTGTCACTTATGCACCAGAGTCAATTTAACTTATTTCAAATATCACATGTCTACTTGCTCTCAAATTAGAGTTCTATGAACAATGCTCAAATATAGTCCCTTTGAATGTAGCTGATTTAATGAATATGAAACGCCATCATACGTGACAAAGGTCTGCTTTTCAATTTGAGTTCCCAATCGCACATGCACCTATAGTTATGCATATCTTTTAAAATGTATTGGAAGCTACTTACCATGTTTAAGAAATATTGGCTTCTTTTTTGTTTCTTTTTTTCAATAAATAGTTCTCTCACGATGATGTCTGAGCTCTACGAGAGATATTTGCGCTCTGTCACAAGTTTTCATGGTTACTTCCTTTAGCATCTTTCTCCATCAGTTTCAAAAATCAAAACAATTGCATAGATCGCTTCTAAAACACAGGAATTGCTAATTCACAAGCAAATGAGGTGGATGATAAACAAGTACCACCGATATCAGTCTTTATATACATGTACCTATGCGTGAGCTATGCGATGCATCTTGATAGCATGGAGTCCTAGATATATAAGATCTAGACAGGAAACAAAAATTTCTAGGTGCCATTGCAGGCTGAAATGATCATAACTTTACAACGAGACGTTTATTTCTTTTCTATCCTATGAACAAGCTTCAATTCACAAGCACAAAACCGAATGATGAATTCAATTTGAAAACAAAATACGATAATCAGGTCTCAATTTGGATATCAATATGTTTCATATTCGGTTTTAAAGGAGCATTTATAGAGCATCGACTTCAAAGAACAAAATCCTTGAAAAGTTTGTAATAGGCCACGTCCTCTAGAATGGACAAATTTTGACTCCCCCATGGCGAATGCTTCGAATAACTAGACATAGGAGAAATCAATGAGCAGCAAATTTTTATTAACTTAATTTTGTGCTACATTAACATCGTTTTCCCAAGGAGGGCTACATTGTCACATTGCTTCAGTCACAAATGCATTTCTTTTGACTGAAAGTCCAGCAGCTCTGCAAAAATTTCATTACGTCTCAATTACAAAATACAATACCATGCCTAAACTAACAAATTGTGCAGAATTTGTAGAGATGCTTTCTGAAACTCATTCTCAGACTCATTTTTTGAAGCTTTTATGTGCCTCATTTGTATTAATTTCTACTATTTGAGTCTGTGCTCATTCAAGGGGAATATTGAAATTGTTTTTGAACACAGACTGTCAATATCGACAATGATGATTTTCCAAACCTCCATGAATAGCTTTATTGGTGGATAACAATTTACATGGACAATTACACGCAGTTTAGAGTGAAGTGAATGAGTTGCAGACGTGTTCGATGTGATTGAAATCCAATGATGTTGTTGACCATGTCAAACATTGGAGTGTTCTGGAGTTATTCTTGCTTCTTCCAGCTGCGAACAGTTTGCACATTTCATGTATGGCAAACAAGATAACGAAGCTGTTGAATTTAAAAGTCATGATGTAGGCATAATTAGAAATTTCCGTCATAACTTGAAAAACATGTAGTATTAGAGAATGTTTCAATAATATAGCAGACGAAAAATAACTGCGGGGGATTTCAACCACCGACCTCTGGCACTCCAGACCAACACTCTACCAACTAAGACTTCACACGTAACATAATTACATCAGAGCTTTTAAACTTTTAAATTCAGCAGATTGGATTTATGTTTTAGTTACTATCAATTTATCAATAATGCAGAATATACCAATTATTCACTTTAACCACCGCTGTAAATAGATTTGAAAATCACAGAAGATGCACTACTTGGGATACTCAAGGTAATGTGGTAGCAATGTGAAGAAGGAATATGATGATCAAACGAAGGAACTAGTACAACCATTTATTCATGTAACATTTCAAGTGCGTGTTTCTGACACTTTCAACTGAGCAGATGGTCCATTACATATCGTGAAGAATCTGTACATAAATTAATTATTTAAATGTACACAGATTTGCGACTCTGGACTCCCATCTTAATTTCCGTTTTGTTTCACTAAATTTTCCTTTTATTGTTTCTTTCATAATATGATGGTCTTTTCGTGAATAAGTTGTATGTAGTCGACCAGGCAATGCTGCATCATTTCTTTGTGTATAATTCGTGTGACACATTTTTATTCTCCTGAAATATATTCTTGAGCATCATTATTTGAAATTCTCCCTGTTTTATTAGGTCTTTGGAGCACGATGGATTATTCTTCAATCATTGATGATAAAATACACGAGTATTCGTTCGACAAAGTTTTTCGAGGACTAGTTTTGATTCCCTCCCCATGCTGCACACAGGTCGATTTATTACACTTTTGTGTCTGGATAGTAGAACTTTACCAAAGTCAAACTGGTAAAGATTTGAAAATTTTTGAAGGCAAACATCGCTTCCAAGTGTTTTCATCATTTGTTGTCTTCATTATATGTCCTTGAGCGATAAAAAACTCAGCACCGTGAAGATTGAAAGTCAAACATTGAATCTCCGAGAAGCCAACAATCAATAATTTTCTTTCTTTTACGGCAAAGCGGCGAAATGTTGCGTCATTTGCGGTTGCATGACAGTTGACAGCAGCATCCTAACTTAGGAGCCCACAGTTTGAATTACTGCTTTTGTTAGGCATATTGAATAATGCGCAACAGTCGAAATTAGACTGAAGTCAACAATGGAAACATCAGCCCGCTATCGCTACATTCATTCATACACGGTTAGATTCCTGTCCAGATGCTAGATATTTAGAAGTCCATGCTTGATAGCTACCTTGAACCTGATGGCTGGAAAGCTTTCATCAAGGTTGCTGCTGGGGTTGCTTGGGTGCTTCGGGTGTTTGGGGTGCTTGGGTGTCAAACCCAAGACGAACCCAAATCCAAACCTAAAAGACGAAGTAAGACTTCTGCTGTAAGTCCGTGTAAGTTTAATATTTTCTCTCCCGGTCTCGTGCTATTCTTTGGATACTATTTCACATTTTCCATTGAGTATCTAACCTACTGCTGTATTGCTACTGTCACCCAGTTATAGCGCTAAGCTGCGGGCTGTGACTGCCTCGAGAAGAGCCAATCAGTCACATATTCTTAGAAAAGAGGGAATAATGGGCTATCTGGGTGATGATCATCAAGTTCATTCCCCAAGGTGTTCCCCTAGGTTGATCATGTCTACCTTGATCCTGATGGCTGGAAAGCTTTCATTAAGGTTGCTTGGTTGCTTCGGTGCTTGAGGTGATGAGGTGAGGTGAGATATGAGGTGTCTCATGATCTGCTATTGTTATTGTCTATCGATCGACTACACACTAAAGGGATGCTGCTGACTTGCTGACTGTCTGACGGCTAGCGAATTTAGCTCTACAAAAATTAGTTGTCTAGATGCTAGTGGCCACGGTAGTAGTTAGTCCATGGCTGCTGTAATAATTTGTCATTGACATTGTAGGTCAAATAATGAAAATATAATATATAATTCATAATTCATATATAACATATAATATTCATGTATCAATTTTATATAATAAGAAAAAAATTTAGAATATAATTGAGGGCTTTTGTTTTGTGGCAGCATCTAAAATGCAGGCCATGCTTATCATGCACTACAGCGTAGTGTATGGCTTATTTTGTTGCATAATTTTACGGAGAGGTTTAACTTATCATGCAGTAGTGGCCTACATAACTTCTAATATATATTGTATTGATTTTAGACTTTCTTCTTTACCCTCAAAATGTACTTATCGTACTGGTGAAATTATAATGAAAATGCTTGTTAAGTATCTGGTTATTGATTGTTTATCCTCGCAAATGAATTTATATGCCAAATTATGAATTCAGTGCTTTCATGGAAATAAATTTTGATATAATCCCAAGTTTTCGCGATTTGCATAGCACTTTTATAGAAGTCTTTGTGGAAGAATTTGTGAGCATGCCTTGAGGCTCTTTACTTTCACTTTAACTAAAACATTTTTAACTTAGTGGATATAGATATCAGAAACGAATAGTGCTGCCAATATACAACTTACCACAGCTGCTACACACAATTGGTGACATGACACAACTTGTTGTCCTTTACAGGACAGTTCTTCAGCTTGCATTCATCAGCTTCCTCCTTCTTCCTGAGGATGTCTCTTAGTGTTCTTGTCTTATGATACATCTTGACTGGGAGGTCATTTTGCTGCAGCACCCTGTTGATGTTCCTGTTCAGCTGGTCGGAAACGTACGGTATCTTCAGGAAAATAGGGTCTTCAATGCGCTTTATGGTTTTTCTCTTTCTCTTGAAGTTCGGCTTGCACCCATGTACTGCCGCCTCGTTGTCTGCGCCGATGCTGATCACATGACCCTCTGCTGATAAGTGGTCGTCGGCGCACTCGCTTACATAGTTCATTCCTCGTGCACTCTTGAACAAGGCGGTTGTCCGCGAAAATTTGAGAATTTTAGTAATACAGCAGCTTTGGCTATATTACACTGGTGTGTTTTTCTTTGGATTTGTGAAAAATGAAAATCATACAGTCATATCAAAAGTCACCTCACTTTGCTCAGAAAACGAATACGTACTCAATGCACTTTAACCACCTTTCTTATTTTACTGACATTGATAGTTTCACCATTCCTCAATGCTGCACGTCGAACGTCATCGTTCACAATCTCTTCTTAAATAGGGAGTTGAACATGTAGACCTGCAAAGTTGACACTTCTTTACTTGTCTTTCATTGATTTCCAGTCAATCCAAATTTACGTAAATTTTATTTCATTTCTGAATCTTTTAAAAGTTTTTTTCGAAAATAATGCTGCAATGGAACAGGCGTTCAATCAGCTGTACTTTGTTTCGTTTTCAGTCATATTTAGTAAATATAGAAAGCTCTGACTTCATAAACTTTCAATATTATAATCGTTAATTTGAATTATGTTATAAAAAATCCTTTGGTAGCGTGAATTTCAATGTATGACATTCTAGCCCTTCTTGTAGATCGTAGCCCAGAAATCAATTTTAAGATAGCAAAGAAGCTAGCAAGTAAATCTCTGTGATAAAAAAACAAGACGTTTTGTGACGTCAGAGACCACAGCTCTTTTTTTCCCGACATATTTTGACAAATTGCTATTGAAACATGTGAAACATTGCCCTGCAAACATTGTTGGCAAATTACAATCCCAGGAAACTCAGTGGTATATTATTTTGCTTGTTCTTGCATTACAATTTTTCAATGAGTAGCAGGTTTATGGAGGCAAGGCATGATGGCAAGCACAGTTTTAGGCTGCTAAAAACTTGCTATTTTAGTTTTCAAAATTGTTACGGTCTTCTTTAGTGCTTTCCATAAGCAAAGCGATTTGTCCACCAAAGTTGCGATTTTCTGTAGGCTGTGTGCCATCTGTTAGATAAGCTTATGAAAAGTATTTTTTCTTTTTCAGAAGCAGCCTATATAAATGAGATTTTCTAAAATCCTTAAATAACAAAAGTCATTTTCTAAAGCTTTTCATTGACGATTTATATAATTCGAACTGCATCTGACTTTCTCAGAAATCGAAAGCCAGAATTTTGACTTAGCGTTTCAAGATTCTCTAGCGAGTGTGATAAAATATATACTTTCAAGCTAGATCGAATATCTTTTTGGACTTCCCATTAACCAAAAGCTACAAAACATTATGTATGCATAGCAGTTCAACATAACTTTCAAAATTATTGTTTCTTGATATAAAAAATGCAATATTGAGTTGATACATGAATGAGATATCATGGCGAGCACACCTATGAGGCCAGCGACAGTATAGTCGTAATATCTGCATTAGGCTAGTCATAGCAATCAAACCCTAACATAATATTTGAATTTCCTTGAGATCCCTTTGCAACAGGTCTGTTGGTCATGCTTTTCTTATAAATTGCTTTCTTAGCTTATGATTAGATTACTTTGAGGGGATTGCGTGATGGCCTTATGAAATATCTCTGTATATTTCATTGCTGCTGCCTATCAGCATACCGGTTTCACTACATAATACATGTTATGACGTACTGAAACCGGTATGCTGAAATACAATGATGAAATCACTGTGCATCATTTTTGTGCATTTTTAGGCTACTGTTACAGGAACAGAAAAATGTCGTTATGAAATTTCCCGGTAGCCGTAGAAGCTGCGCTCCACCTTACAAGGGCTCATCAGTAGGGGAGGGTGGGGCACATTGAAGATGTTTTTTATCTTTTCTCAACAGTTTGAATATGGTAGATCAAATGAACCAAAATCAAAGACGGATAATAGGTTGAGGGTATGGTAAGCAATCTCTGTGTTGCTGGACGTCTTTGTAACATTTTCATCTACCCACAATTTGAATTTTGAAATTTCTACCAAAGAGGTTCAATGTGCCGGGCACTTGAACCACCCCGTGGAGCACATAGCATTGAACCACTCTTATGCAACTATATTAGACTTTGTGTATGATCAGATCCTTAGCTTCAGTTCATAAATTATCAAAATCTAGCCACAAAACTCATAGTTTGAGTCTTTATTGTCAAAATTGATAGTATATGCTTGATATGAAAATAAGCATGCAGAGTTCTCAGATTAATAGTATTATTTATGATAGAAGAGCCTTGGTAAGGGCATTAATTCTTAATATATTGATACACACTATTACATAGTCATTGTGGTCATCAATTAAAACATGTCAGTAGGCTATACGCATTACATGTAAGACACTCAGAAAAAAAGCTGAAAATTACCAAGCACCAAAACAAAAAGCATCAACAATTCAATTTATTTCACCAGCAAGGGTAGCTCCGTATTCATAGCCACATTTTGATTGAGATCGCTGATTTATATCAATTTCTCAATAATTTATTTTCAATGTTTATTCTTAGCCATGGGACCGGGGTGCGGGTGCGGGTGGGGGGTCGGGACATTTTGTTTTATTGATATTGTTGTTAACGCCTCTATATATCGATTTTGCTGCGGGTCTGGTTCAGGCTCTATGTTTATTTAATGAGGCAAGCTGGGGGGTGTGTAGCGGGTTTTTTGCGTTGGTGCCTGGGACATAGGTGGAATGCTGTAGCACTTTGGTATTACTTTTTTACGTGTCATTTTAATCGTTTTTTGTTAAAGTAGATATTTGTTTGATTTAAAAAAATGAGTTGGTTTAGGAAAAATATATATATAAAAAAATGAGGTTTCACGAAGTGTGAAGCACCATGAGCACACCCTGGAGATACTTGTGACATTAAGTATTAGTAGGGGGATGATCATAGTGTTGGTCTTGGTGAATGGGGATTTTGGGGGCGGAAGTGAGGGGAGGGGCGGGATTGGGGGGGGGGACACACACATATTCGGGCTCGGGGTGATTTTTAGGGTGACGAAGACGGGGGGGGGGCGAGGGGGATTTGTTGGAGGGAGGCAGGTGGGTTGGAGTTTTGAGGTTGGCTATAGTGGGGGGGGGGTTTAGTGTAGACTTGATGGGGGGGGGGCGGGGGGGTGTTCGGTGTTTGTTTTCTGTTTGGAGGGTGGTTTTGTGAGGGGGGGGGGGGGGGGCCTGGGGGGGGGAGGGGAGGGGTGGGCGGGGGGGGGGGGGGGGGGGGGGGGGGGGGGGGGAGAGGGGGGGGGGGGGGGGGGGGGGAGGCGGGCGTAGGGGGGGGGGGGCGGGGGGGGGGGGGCGGGGGGGGGGGGGGGGGGGGGCGGGGGGGGGGGGGGCGCGGAGAGGGGGGGGGGGGGGGGGGGGTGTAGGATTAATTCGGGTGGGAGGGGCGTATTAAGGGGTTGTAATTATGATAGGTGTGGCGGGAAAAATTCAATTTTTTCATTTTTGAAAATATTGATGTGGAGAGGAGTGATGAGAATTAAACTTAACACTAGAAGGACCGGGGGGGGGAAAGATATGTTGTTGTGTTCTGACGTGATAATGTTTGATTGTTGTATGCACTGGATTCCGGTTAGGGGGGTTGCGGGGTTTTTTGGTTTGGGGTGGTGGGTTTCGGGTGGTTGGGGTTTGGCCTGAGGATAGGGTAGGAAAGGTTGCAACACAAAAGAGGTTGCAAGAACAGGAGTTAAGGAGAGGAAACAGGGGAGGTTGTGATTTTGTATGTTTTGGTAAATTGTGGGGAGTTGGGGGAGAATGCGGGGTGGTGGGGGTGGGGTGGGGGGGTGGGGTGGTGGGTGTTTGGTTGATGTTGGGAGTGGGGGGGGGTGGTTGGTGGTGGGTGGTGGGTGGCGGGGCCGTGGGGGGGTGGGGGGGGGCTGGGGGGGGATGGTGGGTGGGGTTGATTTGTTGTGGAGGGAACAAGAATGTGTTTGAGGTGTACGGGGGTATGGTGGTTGGCGCGATGAGATGGGGCGGTGGAGGAGTGGGGGGGGTGTTGAGTATGACTGGGGTGGAAGTGCATTTTGGTTTTGTTAATTTTTTAGTGTTATTTATTATTAAATAAAAAAATAAAAATATTAAACAGTAATTCACCTTACTATTTCCTAAGCAACGGAGCAGGGTCGGCGTTCGGGTAGAGGGTTACGGCCGGGGCGCGGGTGTGTTGTGCGGTAGCGTTGGCCGGACGGCACTTGGCTAGTCGGCCGGGTTTCGGTGAGTCTGATGTTGGGTGGGGTAGTGCGACGTAGGTAGGTTGGGGGGGCTGGGGGTGGGCGGGGGGTGCACACTGACGCACGTATTCTTTCAGCTCACCGGTAGCGCTGTGGGTTTGGAGGCACGGGGTTGGTGGCAGCGGTCAGGTTAAATCGGGATTTAAATTCTGAGTGTCTTTGTATATCAAAATTTGTAATTAAAATTTGTAGAGATAGTGGTAGAGGAGAGGTAGTGTTGGAAGAGCTGGTCAGTTGTGTTTTTTGTTGTTAGAGTAGAGTTTTTGTAGTAGAGATGGAATTTAAATTTTTGCTGAATATTTGTAGAGGCGCCCGTCGATGCGAGACCGAGCCTGTTGTTGTGCGACGGAGTGACATTAGAACTGTTGAGGTTTTGTTAGTCTGGTTGCAGAATAGGTTAGAAAGATATCTAATTCTGTGTGTACCCGTTTGGAGAAACGTGTTGTTTGTTGCAGGGTGGCTTCTGACACGTTTTGTCCATATATTATTAGTTTTTGTCCCGTCAAGTAATGTTCTAGATTTACGGGTGAGTGGCGCGCTTAGGGTTACAGCAGCTTCCGGTCTGCGGCGGGCTTGTAGATCATCTGACACGGCTATGGGTACGCACTTGTTCGGGGTGTGGGAGGGAGGCAATTTTGTTTGGGAGTGGGTGCATGGGTTTTGGGAGTCATGTATAGAGTTGTCGATGGGGGGGGGGGGGTGGGCCCCTTAGTTTGGGCGTTAGTTGTTATGGTGTTTTGGAGTAGGGGGTATGACACACGACTATCCCTTGTGCTATTTTGGTGATATTTAGGTGGTGCACCTCCATTTTTTTGTTGTATTCTTATGGGTGTTGTAGGATTTGTTTGTATAATATTCGTTTCTTTCCGTGTTTTTGCTTATTTGATTGGTGGGTGTTGTGAAACTCCGGGCCCATTATTTGTGTAAGTTCTCTGTGTCTTGAAACTCGACTGGCATTCGAGACCGTGGACGCTACCGGGCAGGAGCTTACGAGAGATCCTACTGTGAGTGTAAGCCCCGGTACGAGAGGCAGCGTAGCTGGGGTTGAGTGTTTGTTTTTTGGTGTATGTTGGTGAGTTTTGACCGGGCTTCATTATGCTTGCAAACGTTTTTGTGGGTGTGAGGTGGTTGTGGTGTGGGGTGGGGTGGGGTGGGGGGCTGGGTTGTATGTTGGGGTGTATAGTGGCGTTGGGGCGGGCGGTTCGTGGCTGTTTGGTCTTGGAAGGTGAGGGGTGGTTTTTGAGCTTAGAGTGGATGGGAGGGGACGATGGGGGGAGGATTAGGTGGTGGTAGGGTGCTTCTACTCTGTGGGTGGTGTAAGTTTTTATTTATGCATTTCAGGCCTTATGGTTTGATATCCAGTGTCACATAGTTGGTCCTTATCTTGTTTTTTTGTTGTTAACAACTTCTTCAAAACTGCTAAATTTTTGCCCTTATGTACATATTGGTTGAAACCCACAATGGTGGAAGGAAAATGGGGTGGTAGGGGATAGGATATTTAACAGGCATATCTTGGTTATAAGATTCAATTAGTGAAAATCTTGTTCTGGTTTTCCCAGTAATCATACTTTGAAAACTCATTGCATGAATGCAAGGGTAAAAAATTCCAAGGGATGTTTTTCTCTAATAATGATGATGCTGATTTATACAAGTTTAGGATCCCCTTCATGAATTATTCAGCCCTTTTCTGTGTTTGCTAAATCTTGCTTTGTTTTTCATAATGGTTTCCAGAAACAAAACTTACAAAAAAATATCGTCTCGGCATCGCCTGCGGCACACCCAGCATCACCGCAATCTCATTTTAGACAGCAAGTCCCCGCTGCCGACTCGAGCGCGCTTGGTATGTTATTTGTTGTAAGTTTCTTTTATATTACACTGATTTACCATTAAAATGTAGGCCTGGTAGTCGCTGGCATTCGTTTCCAGCATATATTCTTGGTATAATCTTTTTTCTTTTTCCCTTATTAATTTCATCTAGTACACTGATTTTTCCATAAAATTAGCCCGGACCCGAACGATTTATTTATCCGAATTATTTTTCCGCCCACGACGCAGTATACGATTCCAGCAAATAATCTTGGTGTGATCTTTCATTTTCTTTTATTATATCACAGAAGTTATATATTTTTTTTCTGGAGGTGATTTTTACTGATGCGTTGCATGTGATATTTTCTTATGTTGCATACCCTGTTTTGGCTGAATGTGTGTGATGTGTCCTGGACTGCGGTTGGAAGTGCTTGTGATGCTTGATTGCTCCTGAATTTCCTTGAATGGAAATTGATGTGTAATATTGTATGCTGATATTTCTGACGGATAGGTTGTGTTATTTTGTAAATTTATTGGGACCCAATGATGTTCGGACGCCCACAGGACGTATTGCCCATAATTGACTATATCTTCTTATAATTATATAAAATTGTGTAGGGTTTGTTTTTATGGAGTTGTGGTGTGCGTGCTGTGCCAGACACTTATTTGGGGGTGGGCGCAACTGTGGGTTTTCTCGAGGTTCCTCGGGCTCTGTTATTTGATCCGTCAATGGTTTTCATGGGTGTTTCGGCGCGTACGATGGTTCACCAGAGCAACAACCTTCTGTTTGGTTCGGACCTACCACCCCCCCGTGTGTCGCGCTTCGTTCCTCGCGCGTTTCGAGGCATGGACATTTTAGCCCCGAACACCGGGTTTCTCCCGCCGAACCGCCCACACGGGCCACCAAGCGAGTAAGTTTGACCAGCTTATGATATATGTTTATGTTGTTCTTTATCTTTTTCTTTTGTCGGATGCGTAAGATGTGGTGTTGGGTTCGTGTTTTTTTTTTATATATATATAATAATATGCTTTTCAGCTACGCTTTATTTTGGTGGAGGGGAAATGGGATGCTTCGGGGGGGTGCGCCGGGGTGTTTTTAGCGGCGGGGATTGATGTTCATTTTGACTTATATGTTGTGGATGAGCCACGAGCGGACAGCGCCGCGAGGCAGAGAGGAATGACACGGAGAAAGGAATGACAAAGCGAACGCCAGCGAGGCGGAATAGGACTGTAAGTGGGCGGGAAGCGGAGCAGGGAGAGGAAGAATGAGGAGGAAAGGGGAATGGAAGGGCAGAAAGCGATGGGGGGCGGCACGGCGAGGGCAATGTCCGGATGGGGGGGGGGTTTGGGCGGTGCGTTACTTTGGGTGTAGAGACCTCGGGTGAATGTCATGCAAGATACATTTGTGTGCTTAGTTGATTGGTGACGTTGTATTAGTGGGGGGTTGGGTTTGAGAGGTTAGCGGCCGCTGTGTGACATGTTTTTTGGTTTTTGTGTTTTTGTTTCGTTGCGTTCAGGTGTCCTTGGCATGGGTGTTTGGACGATGTGTGGACGTCCTTTGTAGAGTTGTTGAGGTTTTGCACAGTTTTGGAGGGTGGTCTTGGTCGGGTGATCTCATTTGTGATTCGACGGATTATAGTGGGTCGGCACACACCTCTTCGGGATATTATATGTGCGCTAGGCTTGAGCGGCGGGCGGTGTCTTCGCGGGCACGAGGTTCTACGGGAAAGCTAGCTGGGTCTTGTTTTGGGTTTAGTGTGAGCTGTGTCAGACGTTAGTTGGGACAGCTGGTGGTGGTATTTGCGGGTGGTGTGGTCCAGCGAGCATCAATATCAAAGTAGCTTTCCGGATCACTAGTGACATGACATTTTAATAATTTTTCATCTACTTCGCCGCAAGGGAGCGTAGGCGTGAAGGAGCGTATGAATATTACGGCATTGCCGACGGTCTACTCCCACAATTGTCCCCATTGGTATTGGGGAGTAATAGCCCTCACGTTGCATTGTAGGGGGCACGCCTTGGTTTTTTGTGTCAATTCTTCGCAGGGCGGGGTAGCGAAGTTTCTTGCGTTTGGTGCGATCTCGTATACGTATTTCATGACTCACTTGCCACAATAAATGACTGTCTGAGTAGAGCTCTCTACTCTGAGTGTCCGAGGAAGGAAGGGAAGGGGAAGGAAATTTTCTACAAGAGTGGTTAGTCAATATATTAATTTGGATATTTTAGAGTCGAAAACCACGACGTAATTCTCATTTTTAAAGAGGTGATTTGATGGATAATTCTTCTGTCTTTATATATTGTAGCTAGTTTGTGGGTCATATTTACTCTCTTACAGGTCATCATATGCATGGGAGGTAAGGAGATTTATTGTTCTATTCAATTCATTAATTCCATTCATACTTCAAATTCCTGTGTCTTGATGATATTTATAGTGCAAAGAAGAGACTTTGAATTTATTCATCCGCTGCCTTTGATGATGTGATAACATATTCGAATTATTCTGAATTTGCTATCCCGAAATCGGGAAAAAAAAGAATAAATCATATTATATATTATTAAGAAAAAAAAAATAAAGAAAATTGAGATATAATCGTATTATAAAAACTGTTTGATTTAATAAAAAAATTAAAAATATAATATATTTATATAATAATATTTATGTTAATTAATCAGAAAAAAAAATGTGGGGATAAAAATTGACGAAAAATTAATATTAGCTAAATTATTTGGTTACATGATCAATATTCTAGGCCACGTAAAATTTCTAATGTGCCAAGCGACCTGCCTCAGAATTTCGGATATCTTAGTTGAATATCGCGCGCGCACCCTGTGTGCTTGCTTGATGCTTTATTCTTCTTAAGATTTGGCTTGCTGTACCGAGCTTTCCTGCGGCCAGCGCCATGTTCTTTTGCTTATAGAATTTTTCTGGTTAAGTTCGGTGAGGCATTGAGTGTATATCGTAGGTCTCGCCGTCACTCCCGCCGTTCGATAGTCATGTCGAGTTATTGACTTTTTGCCATATTGTATTTGCAGACATAACGTTTGGCTTAGTGATTCGATTTTTGGATGTGCCTGAGGTGTTTTACTGTTGTTTTTGACAATTTTTTGTTAATTATTCATTTTTGAATTTTTAACTATTTCTGTCGATGGTTTATATTTTTTTTTAACGGCAAGCGTGCGGGGGGGTAGTTGGGTTTTAGTTGTTGCATCACTGCGCTCACGCCCAGGTCGAATTTGTTCGGAGAGCAAAAAATGGTGTTTTTTTAGATCATTTGGGATTTGTGGCTGGTTGAGGGTTACCATGGGTCGCACATGGATATGCTTGTCTGATCTGGAGCTAGTTATTTATGCCAACTCTCTAGTTTTTTGTCGAGCCACATGCATGTTGTGAACTGGGCATTTACATTGCCGTTCCAAAGTGTCAACCTAAAAAAACATATTTTGTAATTGGGTTTTTGTTTTTTTGGGTTAATTGAGAACTCGAGAATGTCTTGGCCATTCTAATTTTATATGGATTTTGTTCGGGTGGTTATGTGTACATTGTCAAAATTCCAATTACCAGGACTTCTCTGGGTAGGTTAACGATTGGACGACCGCATCCTCGGCAACTTCTGGAGTGCTCTATTGCCAGATACGCTTTATTTTTGATTGAAATTTGGCGTGCGTGCGCGATCACACAGATTCTAATAATATTATTTTTGGCTCTCTCGGACTCTCCAATGAGTTATCTTCTTATTTTTTACCTCTGTACATGAGGTCATTTGCTTAACTATCGTAACGTCGGCGAGTCCTATTGTTACTTGCTTTTTTTGCATTCGTTGGTGGTCTGCTATGCACTTGCTTGTTTTTGTGTTATGTGCATGAAGATGATTTGGATTCGGATGAGGTGGCGGGGTCTCGGTTCTTTGGCTGCCTCAAACACTCTCGTGTTGTCGTTCCCTACGCGAAAGAGATATGAATCTTCGAGCGTTTCACTCATCTGCATCTCGAAGCCTTTTGGAGTGACCGCGAACACGATAGTCGTATTTGTATATGGTAATTGTTGGTGGTCTGGGGTTTGGTACATATTGTTGTGTCAGTTCTGTAGTGAGTTTTGGTATCATTCTGATTTTCTTTTATTATTTGGTTAAAATTGATCCATTGTAGTATATTTCGCGTGTATTCGAATTTTCACGAGGCTGGATATTTTATGGTCGTTGACATGTTCGATAGCGATGAACACGTATGTATTTCCACGAAGGCGGGCTCACGCAGATGGCTCAATGCACGTATTTTTACAAATTTAGTTGGACATCGTATTGTTGCCCTACAATTCATGGATTATATATAAAATTGCTTGCCAAAAATCAATCTCAAGGCGAGATTATCTTCTTTTCTTGGGAGAAGTAGAATGTGTTCAAAATTTTTCAAAACCTTTTGAGGTCAATTTGCCTTGGCATCCGTTCAGAATGCTTCCCAGCAAGAACACACTAAAGCGAAAGGAGTGCCAAATAAGCAAACACATAAGATAACAAAAGGTGGAGAATGTTTGCAGTACATGCAAAAAAGATGGTGCTGTGGTCCATGTTCTGCATTTACAAAATCATCACACTATTGTCGCTTTATCATGTTAATAAACTGTTGCTCAAATGTTTTTTGGAAACCATGATCAGTTTTGCAGTTACTTGTAAAAACCAAATACAGTACAAATTAGATACTTTGTTTTTCTTCTTGCTGCCTTTTATTATAATTTTCAATTCTTTAGGAAATATAAAATAAATAATAAATGAATTTATCATTTCCAAAAGTAAAATAAATGCTCATTTTAGACAAAATTAAATAACTTACTTGCAAAAAGTTCAAAACGTATCCAATAAACAGTGATTATTTTTTTCGCTAGCAAATTCTAAATAATTAGTTTTAATGCATAAATGAAAATATAGTGCATAATCACAGGTATATATGTTTACTCATATAAACCACTTTGTTTATGAAAGTAAGTATAGCAATAATATGTCCAATTACCATGATAAATGATGAGCCAATAATAACCGGTAGAAATTTTAGGATGTCAGGTAATTACAGGGTTCTATTCATTATCTTTTATGTTGCAGTCATTTTGACTGCATTTGGCGGTTAAAGGTATGTAAAATTCTTGGCGGTTCTAGTGTTAAGGAAGGTTCACGAATAGGCCTACTTGATACTCTTTCCCTCTCCGCTTTATTTTTATTGAATTTTCGTGCGATCCCACCAGATCTAAAACCAAAAATATTTGGCTGACTCACCAATATAATTACAAAATTATCCCTGAACATGAGGTCAATCAACCTACTCTACACGTCCTGTATTCCTACTGTACTTGCTTGCAAACGTATCTTTTGCTTCAGCATGCACATTTCTGTTTGAGATAAGAAGCAGACATGTGTACAATCAATGAAGCCAGGGGCAGCAGAGGTTTTAATAAAAAGGATTATCTTTGTTTGGATTTGTCCCAAATTAACAAATTTTCAAACTTTTATAATAAAGAAAAAGTTTTATCCATATTTTCAGAAGCTAAAGGGGATGCTAAACCGGTTCGTTCAGTATGTCGCGATTAAACTCACTTTTATTTATACAATGGGATTTGGGGACTCCTCTAACCCTGCCCTAAAGTATACATGAAACGCCGTGGTCACGTCTTTGCTGCCAAACACTAGTTGACGTCCCCCATGCGCGTAAAACCTCGAGCGATTCTTCCACATTTCATTTCGACCAACCATTTGGAGACCAGCGAAATGAAAATTAAATTGAAGTTGGACATTTTATTATTACAAAGAATTTAATAACATATAATGAGATTTTGTATCTTCAGATATTTCTTAATAAGTTTGATAATGACATAAATTCTCTTCGAAATTCGAGAGAATCTATATTTAATCACATAGGTCGTCTCAAATGTGGTCAATGAAACGTTGGCTGTTGATAGCGTCATCATTAAATGCAATTCATTAGGTCGCAAAATGAACATGGGAGCCGTTATTAAATGGTTTTACTCAATGCTACGTAGTTGATAGAAACCCCGGTTGTAGGCCTACCCCGTTTATGATTATAGGCATATAATCACACGTTGTTAGCCTGTTTTTTTATCAAGCATTCAATCAATATCATCATCCGTAATCAGCATAATTCAATAAACACAATGACGAGAATAACTCATCAATGCCTCTAATAATAATTAGCTCGCGATTTTTTGTTTAACAAGTACTTGGTAGTTAAAAAGCAGTGCACATCTAAATTATTTCAGCTGTAGAAAAATATCCTGTGATTTTTGGTAACAAAAGAATATGGTCATAGTTAGCGAGGATCAATATTTCTATCATGAATTGCCTCCAAGATTTATCAGAAATGAATTCATGACACCTAAAATATTCATGAATCCTGTAAAGGATCTTTGTAATGTGCTATAATATATCTGATCTTGTATAATATAGCCGTGTCCAATGAATAAATCATCACAATATTGTTTTTGTTTGTTTTTCCTGCAGTGAACATTTTTTCTTCAGATTGCAAGAAAAATTTTCATGACACTAGACTCAGATAGCTAAACACAATGTACATGATATACAAAGATGTTCATTGACGTAATTGACCATGCGGCGAGAGAGGTTAGTCATTATTGTTTGTCCAAAATGGATGCAAAAATAGCAGTTCTCTCGAGATAGTTTTTTTCGAGATAGGTCAGAGTTACAAAATTATAAGTTAAAATGACTTGACAGGGCCTTCGGCGTCCAGCGCCTTCTCTCGGTCGATGTAAGTGGATTATAAGTGGCCACATAAATTGTGTCTTTATTCAATCGATTCTCATGCCCTACAAACTTATCGCACATAAACGCGCCATACATCATTCGAAAGCTCACATTCCCATATTTCAAATGAGATATCATAAAACATCTGATCCGTTTATTGTGATGTCTAGACTAGTGGTCAAAACGTAAAAATATCGCTCAATTTACTAAACGGCAATTTTTTCAATGCGAACAAATATGTGAGTATGATACATGAATCTGAGACTAAATCTAATCTGAGGCCTGCTAAAAACTTGCCACCGTGAGAGGTATCTCGAGCAACCTCAGGAGAAGAACAAAGTTGAGCAAGAGACAAAGTCAAAAATATCACCGAATTACACCTTTAACAATAAATATCATTCTTTGATCAGACGAATACTTTTGAAAGTATATGAAGTCACTGATAGTGTAACACGAACCTTTTAACGCAGAAGCTCGATTGGGGGATAGTGGAGGCCGGGAATTCGATTGCTTCTGAGGACTGAGCATCCCCTCCCGAAGCTCTTCTCCGTTGAATAATGTCTCTGCAACTTTAATTCCGTATTTTGACGGTCGTTTGCCTGGTATCGTTGATAAATTGTAGTTTATGTCTCCAACTTTGTAGAACTGTAAATGAGAAATAAAGACTTAGTGAAACAAAGCAAAAACACCCATGAATGTCTGACAAAAATGTGAGAACGGCCACGAAGAGACATCGAAAATCCTCATGTTGATTCAACTTTCTTATAAAATGTGACACCACCTCTCCCTACACCATGCATCAACACAAGATCTATGGCTTCGCTATTGGGCGAAACTTCATCCGTGCTAAGAAAGCGGATATTATGTTTATCTCTTTTGTGGAAGGATTTCTTGTGATTGATTTTATGTCGAGTCTTATAAAGAAATCTTGAAATAGTAGATTTGCACTTATCCTTAGTTGCCTTACTCAAACCTAGAAGGTGACCGTTCGCACTTTCAAAAGAAAATGCACTCGTCAAAGACAACGGACCATAATTTCTGACGGTATCTGTAATATGCAGCAGCAAATGAACATTCATACTCATACTTTGCAAACCAAACACTTTGCACAATATCATAGCTGTCGCCACAAATCAATGATTGATTCCATACTTCCCTTATATAGATAGGTACATACAAGGTGTTTCAAAAGTAGGCTAACAGTTGATTTTGCCCTAGGAAATCTATGTTGACCGTTCTATTGGCGATTTACACCTGAATCAGTCGATGGATATCCATGATCAGTCCAACATGAGCCATAGACTTCGAAGTAATTGCTACTATCATTTAGAAGTCTATGCAGTAGCATTCCATTGGCAAAGGAATTTTGAAATCTATCATGGACAAGATATAGCACCAATCTGACATTACGTACATGGATATGTTCAATTAATTTGATTTGAATCAAACACTGTTAGTTTGACTTGAAGTGAATTAAACAAGCTTGAAGCTTTTTTGAATTTGCTGCTTCTGTCATGTCAGGTCATCTAAAATGTGAGAAATTAATAGATGAAAGTGAATGGCGCATAATAATGGGTCCACTAAAGAGAAGGAAGACCTTGAATTCCGTCGCTTTCCAGAAATGCATTAATTTAAACGATCTGGAAAATCTATGAAATATATTCGGTACATTAATTTGTCGCGATTTATCCAAATCCTGCAATGAAACCATGCGTTTTGACAAATATAGGTTCAACAATGCCTTCGTAACACCCTCTAGCGTTTGGTGCATATACATGTAGTCAATCGGAATCTGATCTGGTATTGTCAGTAATTCATGTAGACAAGGACGACCCTTAATACCACGCCTTCCGCTCATAACATCCTCTTCATAGTTGTCACTGGATCTAGCAGTATAATCAACGCCTGGATACACATGTCTATGATTTGCGTGTACACCAGGGCATAAACAGTATGTACACCCATAATAGCCATTGTACTGGACCATGTTCAAAATTGAAGCTTTCGCTGGTAAATCACAGAACAAACCTATAACCTGGACATTGACCGATCGACTCTGAAGCTTGATGTATAACCACAACGCAAACTTATCAACTGCATTCGAATGTCATCTAGGAAAGTCACCCAATCTGGCTTGCCAACTCCATACCAAAGTCCACAAAGAATTATGTTGGAAAATGAATTGCGTATATTTAATGGCAGTTCCTGAAGCCCATACTGGCCAAAAACTGCGATTACCAGATTTTGCTACTTGAATACCGTCTGTGTTCAAAAGTAGACTTATTTCGACCGAGTTATTGGATGTCATATCCCTATTTCGAATGTACTGTCTACTGGAGTCATCATGCACGATGGTGCTTTTAAACCGAAAATTTGCTTCTTCATAAACATGTCTATGCAAAATATCGTCTAACTGCTTCTTTATATCAAGAACGTAAAATTCTGATGTACCATTAGCTTCACTTGATCTTACATATTCTGAACAAAGTGAAGAGACAGGTTTTCTGTAAATCGAGTAAAATGATGGAAGGTCACACGTTTGGGGAAGATATTTTTCCACCAGAAGAAGCTGAACGCGTCAAATTGTTAGTCGTTATCAGATTTTGAAGGTCAGATACCAACTCACTACTACAATACGCACAACCATTGTAAAGCATTTTTTTTCTCTCGGGACCATTCGAATCTATACTATCTGAATCACTGGATTCACTACTGCTCTCTATTGCAGATATTTCAGGCAATGGTAAGTTTATGAACGAGAAAGATGATTCTATATTTGGTGTGGAGCATCTCGGCTCATCCAAATCTCTGTCAGTCTGTAGGGTACATGTCGCTTCTGCTTCATCAGTTTCATCAAGATTGATGGAAACGTCTGGAATCGGCGTTAGGAGCCTCGTCTCCTCTACATCTCCAACGACCCGTGCTGAAAACACAGCCGGAACCATCGTATTAGTAGTTTGCGAAGTGCATTCGTGAAGTGCTTCTTCGTACTCAGTTCCCCGTCTTCTCCGATAATTAGATTCCTTCTTTGTTCGAGAAATTCGATACATCACTTCTGAAAGCTGAAGTTAAATACTTCAATATTTCTTTTGTGAGGAGAAATTCCTAAAGCAAGGCATATACATGTATCTATCAGCATCGCTTTTATTTTATATACTTTATACTTTATGGACGAATAGATAAATGTTAGATACTGTCAAATATCAATTGGAAAATTCAAACTGACAATAACACCAATAAAACAAGTTGGAAAAGTTTAAATTTCGTACACAAAGCAGGTTGACATCGAACATGCATACATTTATACATAACTGCCATACCCGTCTGAAGCCATACATGCGGGTGTTATTATTCACAACAAAAAAGCAGATTCAAACTCACCCTAACACCAAAGCTTAAAACCCATTACCATGAGCACATGATATACTGTATAAGGTTGCAGGTATCGACTTATAGCCAAGCTACAATTATAGCCAATCATTAATTCGGTGAATTAACCCTAATCATACTCATTTTTCAAATTCCCCGAATATTTCCTAAACCTAAAAAATTCCATGAATTTTACCTTAAAAAGTATACACCCCGGTGATACTAAGTTTACTTTGAAATAGCTTGAGAAATTTTATCACAGATCTTATCAATTCGCATGCAACTTCATGAATCAAGTGCATGTCATAGAAAAACATATCAGAGCTCAAAACCAAATTATAGCCTAATCTGTCATGGTAAAAATTTCAACCAACATGTCAATTTCTGTCCAAGGGCAAGGTCGTGTTTGTTAGGCACAATTTATGAGGATTTTTCGGTAACTTGGCTATAAGTACGTACTTGTACAGAATAATACCTTCCCCTATGAAATATACATGTGATCCAATTGGTATACACTTGCACCACGATGTAGTACCATGGAGCATTGCGATGCAATGTTTGCCTACAACCGAAACAAATTATGCTGGCATACAAGTATAAACTGAGGTGAGATCACGAAAATATAGGTACCAGTACCTATTCTGTGTACAGGGTGGCCGCACGGCTCAGAAAATTCGGGTATATTTGAGGTAGGTTTATCATGTATATAGTAAGAAAGTTAGTAGTATGCCATAGTAGTAGAAACACAAGTTAGTAGTATGCCATAGTAGTAGAAACACAAGTTAGTAGTATGCCATAGTAGTAGCACCACAAGTTAGTAGTATGCCTACTATAAACAATACATATTTGCGAGAAATCATCACACAGGCCTTTCATGTTATTACTATTATCTTGTATGTGAATGAAATATGCATATCAGTGTTCATATTAAGTCACTTAGATTTAGTTTCAAATATTTGTATTTTGAAAGAAATACTGGCAACAAATTGCATCTTTGTGTTTATAAGATGGTACACATGAACTATTAATTAGGTTATTAAACGTTTAAGTACTATATTGAAACTGTTGGTCTCAGACGAATAGGCAAACGCATGACTGGACAGCATGCTTTCATTTACTTGACGATACTCAGGGATAATCCACTTTGCTCAATTCATTTTATAAAAAAAACAGGATAAACTTTCGATCTTGAAGACGAATACTGCATTCGCAAAAATCGGAAATTTTTTACCGAAAACACAATCATTGTCATTCAATTTTTCTACGAGAAGCCCATTCGCCACGACCGATATCACCATACACGTAGGTACCCTATGGCCTAGACTTCTTGCCTATGGCAGCAAAAAATTTGAGATTCATGCAGATCCTTAATAAGACAGTAGATCAAAAAAACTTCAATATGATTTTCAGTAACTTAGGTACATCTTTGGCTTAAAATAGAGCCATAAATATCTCTCGCAACATGCCACCAGTTATCTGAAAACTGAGGTGAAGGATGAGGCCATACTGGGCTGAAGTGACTATATTTTGCAGCAGTCAATCTTATTCCCTCTTGTGTTTCTATGCCGACAAAAATAACTATGTATTTCAATTACTACTCGGAACTGAAGAAATTCCTGAGATTTTTAGAGTAAGAGCAATTGAGATTTTTCATCTTGCGATGCCGAATCAGACCGGTGCCGGTCTCGCCGGTAAAAGTTTGTATACGGACAGGACCAGTTACAACAGTGAAAATAACGCAATCCTACTTAACTCAAGTTGAGACAATGAGAAAGCTAAATCTTAGAAATCAAGAACACCCTGTGATTTCTGGCACTCCAACCTGCCCCACCCCAAAACTTTGTCCTTTAACTTTAACCCATTAACCGGCAGCGGCATATAAATAGATCATTGTACATAGGAGCAGGTATTCGTTATGTATTCATTATTTAAGATACAATTTTGGTATATTTCTTTTAATATAGCGTTATAAAACAGAATATGGATCTAAACAATGCGATTCAACCCTTTAATCATAGGCATCATGTGATTATGTATTTGATTTTTTCTATATTTTTTATAATTTCTTATCTACAGCACACTGAATATCAAAATATGTAGTTTTGTCATTTTTCATCCTGTGTTTATTTTTTATTGCATAAATGACCAGACCGTATAGTTATACAGCGTTGAATTATTTTAGTCTGGCTCTAAAGAGTAATTATTTGCAGTGATCTAAAAATAGATCACTGCCTGAAAGCGACTATTTCAGCTTTTTCGCCTAAATTGTTTTTCTAATTCCGAATTCAGACATTATCATTATGTAATAAAGAAAATAAGTGAACATTATTATAAAATCATCCATTAACTATATAAATGTGAAATACTTCATTATAAAACGCCCAGAAAACTATCATAAATTACTCAATGATAATTAAAACAAAAAATCCATATAAAAGTTCATTCTTTATTCAAAAATGATAATGCACATTATGTTATCGTCTATGGTAGGGAATAAAGCAACGCTTGCAGAGAGTTATGTCACATTTTCCGCAGTATGACAATGGTCGAGATCTACAGTTCTGTCCCTGACAATGCCGTTGATTAGAACGCATCAGTATATGATGATCGATACCATCAAATCGAAAATCAATAGTTGATCTTGCGACTCCCGTGATGTGACTTGCCCGATGTCTAGAAAGCACAGATGGCTGCCCATAAGTCAATTTCATATACGATACGGCAACATTTCTCGTAAATTCAAGAAGTGAAAGCTGCTCCTTCTTGTCCACTATTTCTCTGTGAATGATCCATGCGTTCACAAGGGCCATCTGTATACTTCGCATCAATAGAGGGAAGTACCATTTCTTGCTTCGTATGCCAACTGCATAATGAGATGCCAGCCAATCGTGATAATCAACACCTCCCATATGACGATTGTATTCGGCAATTGCGCGGGGCATTTCAATATCAAGTTTTTTCTTTTCTGTTCGACTGTAACGTGCAACCTTGAGCTTCGGCTCGACTGAGGAGTAATTTGTGGCTATGTGAACAAAGTCATTATCGTTCCACTTGATAAAGAGAAGTTGGTTGGCTTTGTCAAACGTCTGATGAGTTGATCCTCTTTGCTTCATCTCCTTATTTGAGGAGAAAGGGGTCTTCTTTGTTCGGTTAGCGCGTATTGTCCCAGTGGCCCTGAAGCCCATTTTCGTAAGCGTGACCAAAAGAGACGGACTGGTGGATAGATTGTCAAAGAAAAGTTCTTTCCCTTGAGGATGATCGATTTTTGACGCAAGTTGCAAAACGACCCTTCCGCCCATTGGAATCTTGCACAGTTTGGCATCTGTTTCCTTTCCTTGGTAAAGGAAGAAGTCGTAGACGTAACCATTATCGCTACACAAGGCCCACAGCTTATAACCAAAACGGATCGGCTTTTCCGCGTATAAACTGCTTTAGTCCATGGTGCCCAAAATATTTTATGATCATTTCATCAATTGACAGATATTTGCTGAAAAAGCCGAAATGCTTGAAATTTTCGTTGAGAAGATCAAATAATGGTTTAATTTTGAATGATCTATCTGCTTTATTGATTGGATCTATGAGAAGGTCATTATCATTGCAATGAATGAATCGTTTGATTGCCAGAAACGCTTTGACAGGCATGAATTCGCGAACTAGCGGTACTTGGAGATCGGGATCTAAAGACCAATAATGCTCTTGTGATGGTAAATCGATGATACCCTGTAAAAAGCATAATTCCAACAAAAGCTTGATTTCAGCTGCTTGCACATGAAATTTCGTTTCATTTCGTTGAGTTGCATATCGATTTGTCTCTGTTACCAGTAAATCCACGCAGCGGTTGTCAAACATTTTCTCGAAAAGTTCAATTGGAGATAATCCATCTAGTTCTTCCTTCATTGCTGTCATCTTCCTATCATGATGATTTTCTTCGGAAGAAAGTTGGGTGTATAGACTTTTAGATTTTTGCCAAATGGGATCTGCAGCCTCGATCCACTCTGGTCGACAAAGTTCGTCTTCTTCATCGTTTTCCATTGTTTCGTTTGGTTCGTCATTGGTTGGGGATGTTCGAATTTCTAGTGTTCCGGGTACATCGCAGACCTCTGCGATATTTCCAACATCATCTTCGTTGACTTCGTCTACGTCGCTATCAGCATTGATCTCAGGTGGCAGTACAGCTACATCTACAGCATCATATTCCTCGTCATTTTCGATAAGTGCCACAGCTTGTTCAAGAGTAAGAGCTTTGAAAATTGGCATCTCACTTCTGTAAGAGGTACGTTTCTCTAAACTGTTATAAATGTGAAAGAAGCTAGTTATTAAGTAATGCCCTATATATATTGCTCTGCTCGTATAACTTCTTTAATCAAAATTATTGTAAAAAACGAGTATATCTTTCACATCACTTCGTATCCCTCACGGCGTTTTTCTGCAAAGTGCAGTTTTCCCCTTTTATCAATGACATACAAATATTAAGAAGATCATACGTTTTGAGGTCATAAAGTAGCTTTTTGGTATTCAAATAATGTTATTTAAATACTACTTATATAGTACAAAATAGTAGTAGCCTACAGTGACTCACAAAAATGTATTATGTTATTTAGATTAAAAGTCCATGAAAACTTCCATAAGAAGTCGTGCAGCCCAAAAATATATATATTGTGATAATTCTTCGCTCTCCGGCAGCGATCTATTTTTAGATCAGTCTGAAAATCGATCACCGTAAGTGAAGTCATCTTTGGGACGAAAATATATTATTTAGTAATCAAATTACCGCAGATTCCAACTTTGTATCGAGTAAGTCCGAATGCTTCTACAGTTGCCGGTTAATGGGTTAAAGAGGGTGGGTTCGTGGGACGCCCACGTATCCGCGCGTAAAATTCTCATGCCTATCAATAGTCTTGAATATACAGGATATAGGGGAGAATGGGGTGACATGGCAGTATTTTTGACAATCATCCCTCGTGTCCAGATTGTGAAAACAAACTAAAAATGAATACTTTATCCGTATTACCGTACTTTCTGGTCTATAGGGCGCGACTTTTTTTACTTGGATACAGCCAGTGCGCCTTATCTGCGGAGTGCGCCCTATCTAAGGTTAAATTAGAATTTTTAGTTCGGTAGAGATTAGTAGGCATTCATTTACAAGTATTGTAAAGTACTTATTATGATTTAAAAGTATCCTGGGAGCAAGTGCCAGAAAAGGTTATTCGAAGTGGCTTCAAGAAAGAGTTAGGGGCGTCATTTTCTTGACATTGATTTCGTCACCGAACCTTAATTCAGTTACCGAAGCCAATAGTGATAGTGAGTATCACACTTGAGACGACATTGATTGTAAACACTGAAACGAGTCTTGATTCAGATACCGAGGTGAATATTGAAGTGAATAGTGAAACTTCCTGCGTGCAGGTGAACCAAACATTTCATACACAAGACTC
The DNA here is from genome assembly GCA_907163375.1 of Prostheceraeus crozeri. NCBI lineage: Eukaryota > Metazoa > Platyhelminthes > Polycladida > Euryleptidae > Prostheceraeus > Prostheceraeus crozeri. The sequence goes on along the minus strand of CAJQUW010009458.1, from coordinate 101,807 downwards.
TGACATGTAGTTTCTGTTGGTTTAGCTGAGCCTTATGTATTGGAATATTCTTTGGCTATAATGACAATCATGAACCTTCGTGGTTTTTCAAGAGACCTATTATAACATAGCTTTTGCTTATTCTAAGCTACCGGTAGTGCTTCAATCGGTGAAATTAGCTTCAATTATTGTTTCCTACTGTACAAGATATCATCTAAAAGTAGGTATACATGTGCGCCTTAACCGCGAAATGAGCCTTATCTGTTGACAAAATACGAAATTATCTAAAAATCGGCTTGTGCGCCTTATGCGCGGATGCGCCTTATAGGCCGGAAAAGTACGGTACATAGCGTATTTCTCAACTTTTTGTACAGGTCAAAATAATGTGATAAGAGTTCTTGACCTTCTGATTTTGATTTAAAAAAAAGTTCAAAAACTGCCATGTCCGCCCCATCGATGGGGTGACATGGCAGTATTCAGTTTAACTTTGTATATCTGTCCAATTATCGTTTGTAGACTAGACATCAACAAGAACTCAACCAGCTCAATTACATCTCTATCCGCTCATATTTGATAGTAAACTTACCTATATACAGTAGTTTCTTACTTTCTCAAGATTTGAAGACATCAACTAATATTTTATATTTTGTAACATACCGGTAACCATGATATCTGCATATTGATCATCTGATTGATTAGATGAATAGGCCTACACGACCATACTAACGCTGCATCACGTCAAACAAAGCGATCTTACGCAGTTTGACCTCTGTTTTTCCGCCTCTAACTCTCACATGGAACCACAAAACCGCTTTTACCTAGGACTGCATTATGAAAAACCATGACATCATGAACGCTATCAGAGTCATGCCCATCGTCACAACACTCGTCAGTAGCGACATCAAAGGAATCGAACAACGGCATCGAAGGCAAAGCATTTCAACCTACGGCAATGCAACTAAGCAATTAGCCAATATGATAAACGATAAGTCTTCTAAAGATGTGTCTACTGTTAGAAACCTACTGATAAATATTCAATCAAAGCACATTTTCAAATATAAAGCACGATAATTCAAACACCTCAGATATGTAGGTCTATCTAAAAGCCGCGATTAACTGAATCGATTGCCAAAAAATTGAGTAACGAGTAATTTAGGGAGTGCTCTTCCTGTAAACCGAATTAAATTAGAAAAGTACACACTGACTTTTTGAGTTAGAGGCGATATCTTAAAGGTATATGGCGGTCATTCTGTGACACTATCGGGTGACCATTCAAACATTCGTGGATTGTGTAGAATTCCATTTCAGTCTTTGATAATGGTAAGAGATTCATTCCACGCGAGTAGATGTAATGCTATTGCTATCAATAACAAATGTGTCAGCCTTGACTAGCGAGAGAACAGTGCCACATGATATTCACCTGTTGGGACCCTAATGCGCACGCGCGTCATAGGTTAACTGGTCACCATTCCGTCATGTAATACAATGTTGTATGTACTCGTATCTAGATTTTCTTGGCAATCGATTCCGTTAAATGGCTATTGTTAGGCTTCAAAAGATCGGTCCTCACAGCGAGCTGATGTCGAAGCGTTTACGATCGACAGCCCGCTGTCCTCACAACAATCCGATAATGAATCTAGTAATTTTTGAAATTATCCATGAATGAAATGGTTTAAACAACGATAATATATTTAATATATTGAATATTAGGAAAGGCCTTAGCATAGAAATCAGATATACTGTAATAGGCTAGAAGGGCTATCAGTCGTTTACTATATTTCTTTACTTTTCGTGAATGCAAGCTATCTTCCAAGGCAACATTACCTTCAATCTTAACATAGTCTGCTTCTATGCATTCAACATTGCCATGCAACAGCACTGTACAGGATCATGTACAGGATAAGTTTTCAGCCGTATATAACACCAAAAGTACGAAGTCGAGCATATTTTCCATGAGTTGTCCGTAGAGTACACTTTGTAGTGGAGTAAAGTAACGCCATAACAGAGCTTCGTTTAGGTTTGTATTCTTGAGACGTCAATGTCAGCATGTGTGACACTCAAAACTATGTGTGATATTCCTTCGACCACAGGATTTAAATGATTGCGTGATCCTGGGGCTTCGTCGATTGCGATATTTCTCTTTTTCGCGTCAGCACATAGTAATATGCTTGGTCAGATACATTAAATGCGTTAATGGCCAGTTGATGTAGAAATTGATGCAGGATTCGGTATGAAAATCAAAAATTTTATTACATGAACAATATCATGACTGCAATGTACAAACATAAAATTATTAATCGTAGAGTAAAATTATCATTTAATTATTAAGATTTCTGCTTAATTACTATTTTTTGATTTGTTTAAGATTTTCCCTTTTTAAATATGTCGTTGTCAGAGTATTGCATAAACAAAAGAATGTGACAATGGTTTTCCGTTGAGTTGGTACTAAGTCTCTGTCACATTTTTCTGCTATCATCATCCGGAAACAATAGCTATAATTAGCAGAGACTTCGAGCATCATTACAGCAATAACCATTTTTCGTAAGTTCGTTATTCTCTGTGATATTATCTCAAGTGAACAATTATTACATAAAGTAATTTAATGAGACAGAAATATTCAATTCATTGACGAAAGAAAGCTTCTTTCATGCTTTCTTTCTGATTCTCTTCAATTTCAAGAATGGAGGAAAAAACGCATAGTGTCGTTTTATCTTCAACGTCTTACTATGTCTTTGATTAGAATATATTGGAATATAATTACCCGTTATTTCTGAGAACAGTGTGCAATGTCAATTAGGCCTACAGGTAACTTTGCGTTGTCCACTACAAGTACAACGCATTAGTAATGTAAATGTATATCACAACACATAATTGAATAGAGATGTAAACAGCGATTTAACACTGGAACGTTTGGGAAATCTACTGTGGTAATAAATCTTAGTCACGTCTTTCCACCCTCGATTTATATCTAGATTCTCTCTATCATACCTTTCAACGGGATCTTCCGAATTTTTGCCAAATATCATATCCATATGTGGATAGTGGCTATTAAGCCCCCAGATGAAAAATCCCTGCAACGAACAATACAGTTGAACATTCATTCATACACCCATGAAGATACTACAATTGCTTACCAATTGACACAACGTTAATACAGTAATTTTTTAAATTTTGATAATAGAGAAATAATTCCAACAATGAAACATATTTTTTGAGCAATGTGCGATGATACAGAGACATGCTTACCATGAATTTTCAATTTCTAGTTTTCTGAATTTCATGGGAATTTCTCTCGAAAATTGTGGCATCCTTGAAAATGTATTCTCCCAACAATAAATGTTGAAAAAAACTGGATTCTTGGATGAATAGCATTGCAACACATTTATTGTTCGGAGAATCATTCCCTGGGCCCATTTCTTTTTCTGCCAATAATGTGATAAGGCTTAATGCTTGCGTCATTTTTCTGTTGAAAAATTAATCTTTAGCAAAAGCTTAACAGATTCATGTCCAAGAATCAGTAATACGATTGCATGGCTGTAGATCATTTTATTTTTCCCATAAGTAAAATTATCCTATGAATTCCATGTCCAAAATCAGTAAATTCAACATTGATGCTGTAAAAAAATATTTTCCCATAGAAAAATCATGTCTATGAATCCCATGTCTAAGAATCAGTACAATTACATGCTGTAATATACCAAATATTTTTCACCACATAGAACAATCCTATGAATTCATGTCACAGAATCATAAATTACAATATGCTGTTAATAGATTTCCATAGAAAATTCCTCTAATGAATTCAGTCAAGAATCGTAAATTACATGCTGTAATATTATTCCTATAAGAAAAATTCCTATGAATTCAATGTCCAAGAATCAGTAAATATACATGCTGTCATATATTTTTCCCATAGAAAATCCTATGAATTCATGTCATAATCAGTAAATTACATGCTGTAAATATTTTCCATAGAACCAATTGCCTAAATTCATCGTCCACTAAGAATCAGTAAATTACATGCTGTAATATTTTGCCATAAAACACCCACCTACCTCACGATAACATTCATGTCAAGAATCAGTAAATTACATGCTGTAATATTTTCCATAGAAAATCCTATGAATTCATGTCAAGAATCAGTAAATTACATGCCACTTCTACAGTTTACAGTGTGTATGCTCTCATGGTGTATATTTGCACAGTAGTATGGCTCTACATAGCATTTTATACTGCATATGGAGTGTATATTGTATATATTGTATACCGGTGCAGCATGTTAGTCCATGACATAACTAAAGAAAATTTGAACCTTTCAAATAAGAATTGCATGTTTATAAAAACTGACTTTTAAAATGCAGCTTGATCATTTTTTTACAGATTTTCATTTTTCGCGGATAATCAGAGAGCCTATAGCTTATATGTATTCTAGGACAAATAACTTTCGTTTAAAAACATTCTACATTTTTGAAAGCAAATGCAACCAAAGCACAGGCCCAGAAACAATTCATCTTGCATCCGTAAAAGCAATGTCCTTAAAAAAACTGTGACCTACAAGAGAAAGCGTAGACAAAAGGAGCGTAACTAGATAAGAATAGACACATCATAAAATGAAAGCACTCGCGAATGCAGGCAGCATTGCCCTTACAATGGCGATATATAATCGCTGTCGGAGGAAGATGGTTCATCTGAGGTCGCCATTGATGGCTTCAGATAACTATTTTGAAACAGATGTGATAGCAGCAGAATAATGGGCATTTGTGATGATTTTTCTGTCCTTGTCTGTGAATCCTCGGGCGTTAATCGTTTCATTAGATTCAGTGGAAAATTGTAAGAATAAATTTCGCAACATCGGTCGATGGTTGATTTTTTCTTGAAATTTCGAAAGATTTTGTCTGTGACCGAATTCGTATTCAATAAAGCAATTCAATAAATGCACATTTGTATATTGTTATATTGAATACAAATCCAGTCGCAAACAAAATCTTTTGACATTTCAAAATTAAATCACATAAGGATAAGGATCCTCACGGTTATTATGTTTCCATCTCGCAGGATGATCTTATGTCAATTGGCTCCAAGTAAAAGAAACTTCGATAAGCTGTATATTCGGACACGGTTGTAATGGGCGCACTCAGGCAGTTACCCGCTACCACGCTAAGAAATTTTATTATGTGGAATTATTGAAACATAGGATTTTTTTGAAGAAGTTTGATCCCTTTGATATTGTAAAAATAAAAATATGGGCCGCTTTCATTGTTCATACAACAGTGGTGGACGTTGAATTGGTCAACACTCATAATGTGGTTCAAAAGTGTGACGTAGTTTACATAGTAAAGTGAGTTCAAACTGTGTAAACTACGTCACACTTATGAACAACATTATGAGTGTTGATCAATTCAACGTCCACCGCTGTTGTAAATTTACTCCAGCGCAGCAGTTGAGAAGAACTTGCGAAACATGTCGTGAATATATATACAGTACAATAGAAATATGAATTTCTGGATTGGAAACAAGTGATGCAAAAGTCATTTTTCTTTATCAATCATGGCGATTTGTATTGTGTAAAAAGACAACTAACATGCATAACAAAGAGTCGCAGACGCTGAGATACAATGACAACAATCTGTCATTAAAGTTAATCAGAGTCTGAAGAAACATCAGGTGACGGGGGCATAACATGGTTCAAAATATGTCTGGTTAATGCACTGTAATGATTAAAAGTTAAACCACACCAGTTGCAATACGTATTTGAATAGAAAGACGACCTCAATCCATGATAAAAAGGATCACCGGACCAACGTCCATCATCTGATCGTTTTAGTAAGCAGTCAGGAATGACAGTATTTGCTATTGATTTCTCCAGAGAAACTAACCAAATGGGTTTATGCTGCAATTTTCTTCCTGAACTCTGTGCTTTCGATGCAAAGGGAGGTCGCAAACCTTTTCGATTATGAATCGGTTGTGAAAGAGAGTTTTCTCCATTCCAGAAAGCATTCAGTGTTGTGGAGTTCTGAAACGTATACAATTCTGTCGTTGAAATTTGGTTATGTGGTTGTATGCTAGGAGCAGGTGGGTGGTTCGCCATATTCATTACTTTTGGAACACCATTAAATTGATTAGTGATACTCCCAAGAACTCCTTTAATTGTCATGTTGCTTTGATGTGTCATTCTAGCCAAATTGTTTCGTAATGTTCAAAGTATGCAATTTAACCTAAACGTTACTGCGCTGTCACTTTCTAAGAGATGACCAACCCGCAGTTTAGATAAAATGATCTGATTGATAATGAGCTCTACTTTCTAGACACGTTTGCTGTTCTTCGTCGTCAACAATAGAATCATGAATACTTCGGATACCTAAAGATCAAAAATTGCAGGAACGATTTCATGGCAGTTATCATAGAAATAGAATTGGCTAGCGAGCTTGAATGATCAAATTTAATGACATAAGTGGTACACACGGTCTATGGTATCTGAAGAATTGGATCTTTCATGACAATATTTCATGCTCTCAAGCGCTCTATGTTACAATGGAAATGCATGGACATGGATATACATGTACATAGATGTATGTGTTCAATCATTCTATGATCTAATGATCCAATCATTTGATTAGATCAGAAGTCTAAGATCTAAGCGCGATAACTATGAAACGTCAACAAAATGATAACAGAATAATAGCAAGATAATAACAAAAACGTCCCAAGAGGAAATTTAATATCATGTTCGCCATGCTTTCGGACATTTTGCAGTCATCTGTGAGATTTATCAGACATGTACTGTGAAATATATTGTAATCTATCAAAGATGCACAGAATGCAACGCAAGTATCTCGTCAGTCCTTTTCAATAAGTCGCACGTCATCTTTGCAATTTGGTGAATCTGAGATAGCGCATCCCTCAGAAGATAATCCACATCCCTGTAACAACTCATGATACATATCGCATAACTGACATCGTTTAAAATATTCGGCTAACAAGAGCAAGTGGATCACTAAGAAATTCACTCAAAACGAACTCACAGCAAGATCAACGCTGCGACTTGTCGAATTGCCCTGTGCTTGACTCTAAGAATTGCAAGATGAAAACATTGTTTATCAGATCTCTTGCTCTAAATGGCACCAATTTTACATCGGCAGCACTGTACAATTTTTCCATACTCGCAGCAAAGAGCATATCGTCGTCGTCATGCAAAAACGGCGTAACTGAAAATTTTCGATTTTGGGATTTTAACAGTTGCTAGTCATTATTTACATGGCGGATCTGATGGGCACATTTTCATTAGTGTAAGAGATAATTTTCTGGGAGAAAATCAGAAAATGAAATTGGCGTATTTTTCTTAAGAAAATTAACCCACAATGAAAATGGCGTATCTGGTTTCTTTCAATTATAATGAAATTGGCGTAACTTGATATTCACAGTTCTGAAAAATAAAAATGGCGTAAGTCATGCATTTCTAACTCTGTATTTATAGATATCACATAGATCAATTATACATTTTGGCCCATAAGTATGAATCAATCCATATTCTATTATATTCTGCTATTTCCTACGGGTATGTATACTTGAACGAGATTTAAAGCAAAAGCGAAGGGGCGATTTCATATTGACAAGTTCAGATATCAGTAAATGCATGAAATAGCCACAGGAATATTCATCTCCAGTGAGGTAATCAAAGTTCCTTCACGATAAACATACGCATAGTTTTGTATTGTATCGTTCAAGCTCAAGGACCAACTACTGTATATTAGCACCACGGATCATGAAGAGATTTTCTCAAGCTAAGAGTATGAAAAGATATCTTACAATTTAAACCATCGCCTCCTAAATCACACACTAAAGCAAGACATTATTCGTAACTGATAAAAAAATCCTAAAGCAAAGCGTTAACGATCACGATGATTCGGAAATTCTAAATAAAGAACCTGATGTGAGTGACTATTTAATTGAGCAGCCGAATTCTGAATTCATCAACGAGAATTCCATAAGTTCCAGACGCAAAAGAATACCGAAAAACTGGAAGTGCAAGCGTGAATAAGAGAAGAAGGTTAGAAGGTCAGACTTGGAAATAAGTAAAACAAGGACTCAAAAGACAAAAATATAACTCGTGTTAAAAAAGAGGTGGTCCAATTTGGTGAACGTTGCCACGGAACCAATTGTGACAACAGAGGAAATTCATTATCAGTTGGATCGAATTGTCATCTATTAACTGAAGAGAGGAGACATGAAATTTTTGATTATTTTTGGATGGAAACCAACTGGGACCAACGTGGTATTTATGTATATTCTCTCATTGATACCGTAGAGGAGAAGACGGAAACTGAAGAATCAACACAGTCGATCTCTACTCTATCATCGTTTAAAGACAGGTTCTCAAGCTGATGATAAGATTCTTGTTTGTGCTACAATGTTCCAAAATACTTTCCGAATATCGCATCGAACTATTCTAAATTGGCTAGCAAAATCCACACATGGATTATTTAAAAGCAGTATCAATATTCCGAGGGAAAATAGGCTCATTGGTCAGAATCTTGTCAAGAAGGAGCGCATTGATATTGCAAAACGATTTGTTGATTCTTTGGACAAAGTTTCATCTCACTATTGCAGAAAGTCAAATGATAAGCAATACCTTAGCCATACGAATTCACGAGTGCACCAAATGTACATCAGAAGTATGTTGTCTGGTTGCAACAGCAAAATGAACGGCAAAATGACCCCGTTTCACTCCACTTGAAATTGAAAGACAGTGATGAACTAGATATAAAACGAATAGATACAAAGAAAATGCAAAAGCCCGCGATGGAAGCTTGATTGCTATAACTGCTGATGTTGAAGCGGTCCAAACAATTCCGAAGTTGAATGCAAGTTGTTTGTATTTTAGAACAAAATTGAACTTACACAATTATACTATCTAGAACAACTCTAGCCAAGATGTCCATTGTTATACCTGGACTGAAATAAACGGCGGTCTATCAGTAAACAACTTCAATTGTTGATAAATTGATTATCTTGATAATCAGCTCACATGGAGAAAGACTTGAAAACAGTAATCATTTGGAGTGATGGGTGCGGGTCACAAAATCGAAATTGCGCTCTCCTTTCTTCCGTTTCACAATGGGCAAAAGTGAATAAAATCATTTTTTTTAAATACCTAGAGAAAGGACATACACAGATGGAGGTCGATTCTGCTCACTCAAAAAATAGAGAAACTCCAAAAGAATATTGACCTACATGTGCCTGCAGACTACTGTAATTTGGTTACATCTGCAAGGAAGAATCCTTCTCCTTTCAAGTGCAATGATCTATCCTACAGTTTCTTCAAAAATAATGATGAAATACAGACACGAGCATCCGTCCGACCAGGGTATGCGAAAGATGACCCATGCGTATCAGAAGTGAAAGAGTATAGATGTGATCCCTCCGGCGATATATTCTATAAGCCTTCCCATGATACTTCAACAGGTTCCACTCTTCTGCCACAAAGAAACCGAAAGAGAACCTCCCAATTACAAGATCCATACTCCGGTTTGATCCCCATCTCCCGAAAAAAATTAAAAGACTTGCAAGAAATCAAAAAAGTTATTAATCCCTATTATCATTCTTTCTATGACAACCTTCCCTACAGTGTACAACAAATACCATGCTGTGTGTTCCATTTTGCAGAATACTCTGATACATGTAAGTATAGAATATCAGAACGTTTATTCTCAAAGTAATGACATTTCAATATTTTCATGATCCAATACTGCACTCCTGTTCTGTTTCTTTTAAGTTAGTGTATTTTTACTAATTGTTCCGTGTAAGTTGATTGAATATGAAACATCAACATTTTCTGATGAATCATACATGTGCATGTACACAATTCCGTTTAAAATAATCGCTTTTATTCATTGCGATAATTTATAGACTTCGTGTATCGTATAGGTAGGTTGAAACTACAGTAAGTTATGGCCAAAGGTATTATCTACGAGCAGAAGAAAGTAGCGTAATCAATAAGCAACAATTGAGCTGTGAGATTAAAGGTACTGCAACTCTTACCATATCATACCTGTAGAATTCACGATAATGACAAACTACGAACCATACATTTTGGATTACTTGACTTCTGATAATTGCCTCCTAAGGAAACATTATTCTATGGTTTTCAAGCTTTCAATAAACTTTCATTTACCTTTCAGATTAATGACTTACTTATTTTTTAATTAAGACAACTTATTTCTTAGGCCTAATAGTGATAATGCGGTCCATGTAAAAAAAATTATGCGTGTATTTTCACAAAGCTATGGCAAAAATGCCTGCAAAGTAACAGAAAACTCAATAAAATGTCAGTAAGAAAATGGCGTAACATACCATTGAAGACGATTTTTTCAGAATGAAAATGGCGTATCTCATTTTTGCAACTTTTTTGTCAGAACAGATGTCTTTATTGGGAATAAAAGTTACATATTCGAAGTTGTGATGTTGTCCTCTATACAATGGTATTTGATTTGTCTTGATTATGTAGATTTTTTCACAGAAAAACGGTTTTTCGTGATTTTCTCGAATCATGCTTTTTTGAGTTACGCCATTTTTGCACGATGACGATGATATGACAAACACTGATTCGTCCACTAGAAGACATTTGAACAACTGTCAAACAACAACATCATAACATCAATTCTAGCATATGACCACGATGCAAGCAATCTTCGTCTAAGAGAAGCTTTTTACATCAACAAATTTAAACCAACAATTAACAACAAACATGAACTGAACAGCACAGGGATTTTCTCTTTTTCTGATGCTTAGGATTCAAACTTTACTTATGTACCACTAACTCTTCAGTCAGGTCATCGTTTTCTATGCTACTGGTACCATGTAACCCAGTACTATCTGCCTCATATCTGCCTCTATTCCCCATTTCCTATATCATACCCTCCATGATATCATTATATAAAACAATTTTGAATCTTATGTATAAGTCAATGTTAAAATTTCTTTTTGCCTCAAGATGATCACTGAATAGTGATTGAAATTAATAGCATTATCAAATAAATAAGATAACATCAAATTATTCTTCACTCTTCCCTATCAACAAAATATGCTTTTTAGTCAAGACATTTTCAAATATTTAGCCTTCTTTGCTTAATGTATACAATCACTGGAGAGGTAAGCGCTGTCTAATTAACATAAATTGAATGCTTGACTGGTTTCTTGCTGACTACACAGGTTTCTTTTCATGGCCGCGCACCCGCCTTCTAGCTGCATCAATATTGTAAACTCAACTTGCACTATGTATATCGCATGACCTAATTTAGTGATGAATGTGTAATACACTTCGCCAACGCATCACTTTGGTAAATTTTTCTTTTCTTACAACAAGTCAGACATTGTGCTTTTCCTGTTGTTCATCCAGGTGTGATTAAAACTCAAATATCATCATGACAGAGAAATGTTCAAATGGTGAATCTCAAAAAGTAAGTTAATAACAGCGTTAATAAGTGATTAAGCCTTTTCTGGTTATCAACAGGGAGGCATCACAGGATGAACTGCTGTATGTGTGGGTTTATTGGTCAATTCATTGTATCAAGATAGCCAATAAGGTTTCGCAGCCCGGATGAAAGTAAAGCCCAAAAGGGGATTCAGGAAAACAGCATCCGTTTTATTTCTAAGGTCATCAGTGGGCTGAGTTGAAAGTCAAAGGTCAAAAACCGCCAATTTTCAACAAATTTCCATTAGATCACTATTTGAAATGGAAAGCTAATGAACCATTCACTAATCGAAAGATCGGGTTAAGGTGGTTAATAAAGCGATGGTTATCAAACGCTCTGAGACTACATCTTTGTCCTAGATGAGGTCAGAGGTTAAATAATTGAAACTTTTGTTTTTTTATTTCATTTTCAAACTTCAAACATGCATACATAATCAGCCGATAATTTCAGAATCAAAAACTTTGTATTTGTGAATATCTTTATATTGATAGAAAGAATCCCTTATGTAATTTCAACTTATTTCATCAAGAATTGATGCCTCCAAGAGGTGAATATATGCCGAAATCAGCCAAAATATTCCAAACATTCAAATTTCAAAATAGTTCTCACACCAAAAGTATTGTGCCAAATTTATCATCCTTCCGTCAAAAGTTGCAAAATACGTAGAAAGTAAGGTACCAGTAATCTGGTGGCTATGACTTGCTTTGTTTAAAAGGTATTTAAAATTCGCCAATGGGGGCGAGGACTAAGTATTGCCATCAATTTCCATCTCGATTCTTGATAACTTTTCTTCCAGAACATTTTCTCTCACCTGTTCCCTTTAGTTGCTGTCTATTTTTGCCCTGATATTAGAAGTAAGACTGTCAGTGCAGCAACACGTAGAATCAAGTCGTCCTGAATTTCCCTTCATCAGAGATAACTTTCGCTGCTGTGAGGCGTCACTGCGCTAGGTGCTGCATCGTGATGTTTGAGAAGGTTCATGTCACATGTGAGGTGATTGTGCAGTGGAGATTGCGCTTTACATCAAATGTGGTTATAGACCTGAAATTGGCTTCTTGATTCTACATTTGCTGTTGCTACAAATACAGGCATCTCAAAAAGACATGTCTACGTCTTAGTATTCTTATGAAGAAATAAGTTTTAGCTATGATTTTGCGTCTTTTCCTGGCCCTGGATTAATTGCTCGTTCATACAACAGTCACAAATTAACTTTATTAATAAGTTTTGGAGAGTCGGTCAATATATAATGCAGGGACGCATACACTGTAAACTGTAAACAGTCACTTATCGGACAATTTGTGAGCCAGATCAGTATTTTGGCACTTACTGCGTATTATCAGACAAATTTCCTGCTTGTCAGACAATTTTTGTCTCATCGCACGAAATAATTTACATTATTGCGTTTACTGCCTATCATACTACTTATGACTAATATATACACTTTTATTGAAATTGGATGGTATCCTTGATAATTTTCAATTATAGAATATACAATGTTGTAAATAAGTAGGGTTCTTTGTATACACATTAAGGCATGGCAATAGCAGGTCCGGATATTTGACGTATTGATGCCATCTATTAATTCCTTTTGTCACAATGTTTTTCACAGCTTTTAAGGGTCTATATACTCCCCTAAAGTTGACATTGACACCACTGACTTGTAAGGTATCTGAGTTGTTTATAATGCGAGTGTGAATGAGTAGAGCAGAGTTAGAACCTATGTTATTAGGAGTGACTAGTTGCCATTAGCTGATGTTGAATAGTTTGATCATACGTGTATTTTAAAACACTTTGAGTTTGAGAGACAATACTTTTAGAGAAGTAGACAGAATTGTCTGATATTTTTGCGAATAATTGTCTCATCTTGTCTGCTCTGAACAGCCAGTTTTGGTTGTTCATTGACTCATGTTGTCTGTTGCAATTGTCTGATTTTTGGCTGTCTACAGTTTTCAGTGTATACAGCTAGCAAGCCTTTAATCAGACAATCAAGTCGAGCTACTTCACTCAACCCGCCTTGCACGCCACCGAGCACTTGGAGGTCATGCATTCCGTGTCGCTGCTTCAAGGGGCTTGTGATGTTCTTCCATGGAACTCCATTATTGAAATGCAAAGTTATTTCAAAGGAAGCAGTCATTTTGCAAGGCAAAAATTCGCCGTTCCACGCCTGACTGTCGACAGTAACCATCGCTGGACGTCGCGTGGCCGCCAAGTTAATTTGAAATAATTTTATTTTCGACCAATATGTTTGGGGCGTTTTCTTTGGCCTAACTCCTTCACTACAAAATTGATATCCCGTCGACAGGTCAACTATATTGCCTTCCTATAGCCAGTAGCTGCACTGTAAACTGTAGACAGCCAAAAATCAGACAAAATAACAGACAAAATGATCAAACAATTGCAACAGACAACATGAGACAATGAACAACCAAAAGTGGCTGTTCAGAGCAGACAAGATGAGACAATTATTCACCAAAATATCAGACAAGTCTGTCTACTTTTCTAAAAGTATTGTCTCTCAAACTCAAAGTGTTTTAAAATATGATCAAACTATTCAACATCAGCTAATGGCAACTAGTCACTCCTAATAACATAGGTTCTAACTCTGCTCTACTCACAATCGCATTCATATATACACATTATGAACAACTCTGATACCTTACAAGTCAGTGGTAAGAATGTCAACTTTAGGGGAGTATATAGACCCTTAAAAGCTGTGAAAAACATTGTGACAAAAGGAATTAATAGGTGACATCAATACGTCAAATATCCAGACCTGCTATTGCCATGCCTTAATGTGTATACAAAGAACCCTACTTATTTACAACATTGTATATTCTATAATTGAAAATTATCAAGGATACCATCCAATTTCAATAAAAGTGTATATATTAGTCATAAGTAGTATGATAGGCAGTAAACGCAATAATGTAAATTATTTCGTGCGATGAGACAAAAATTGTCTGACAAGCAGGAAATTTGTCTGATAATACGCAGTAAGTGCCAAAATACTGATGTGGCTCACAAATTGTCCGATAAGTGGCTGTTTACAGTTTACAGTGTGATGAAACGATGAATCCTCTCTGTAACCGAAATGACTTTGTTTCCTTTGAATGTTACAAATTTGTTCATTACAGTTATACGAGTATTTTGTACAGTAGGCTTAATCTTAGTTAATTTTATGTAGTGAACTGAGATTCCTACAGAAAATCCCATTACTGGGAATTGATGGACATATTTTGGCTACAAGTCAAGACGAGAAATCACGTTATATTTGAAGCAAAATTCAAAGACGACAATAATGCGAATTATAATGAATGATGAAAACAAATGAATGCTGAATGCTTCATGAACTAACCAATTTACTGATCCAATATTCTGCTTCCAATGCAGTGTTTGGATGCAGTGTCAATGCTTCACGTATCGAGAAGTTATTTCCCCGTCTGATTCAGGTGCTTAGTGTACTCTAATCAAAGAAATCAGTGTTGATGTTATTGGAAAATGCAGCATTTCTTTTTTCGAATCCTTAAATTGTCCACATTGCCTTTGCTGTTGCCATCAAACTTGCTTAAGGAAGAAAACGCAAGACTGAAAGTGACCTGCAGATGACCGAAAGCCCGATCGAACTGCTAGATGTAGAGCACAAGCCAAAGCCCTGGCATGATTGCAGATCGCGCAAAAGTGGTGGAAGCAGGTGAGGACTTGATCCGACGGAAGCACGTCGATGAAGAAAATGATAGAAGATTGCCCAATCCTTAACCGAAGAATACTCAGCAGAAGGGAGCTTGGAGTGGCCAGTATCTGCGACAAGACAAGAGCAACATGCTTGAGATGGTATGGGCACCTCATAGGGAAGGAAGTCGAAAATCCTGTTAAGGAGGACGTCCGTTCAGGCGATGGCGCGATAATATCCAAGAAGATATGAACAAAATTGGACTCGAGGAGAGAGATGCCTACGACAGAAGACGTTGGAGAAGCAGGACACAGGCCCCCGACCAGGCTAACTAGCTGGAACAAGGCCGAAGAAGACATGTAGCCTACTAAGTGTGCGCACGCATTTGAATCGCTGATCACACCATTCAAAGCGAGAACTTACAACTTTCATCGACCAGCTCCAATCAAAATCAAATCCAGCTGTTGCTAGTGTGCATGCTTATTTGAGCTTACACATCCTACGGCAAAGAGTTACATATCTCCCAGTATCCTAAGAGAATGATCATTAAAAGGTCAGTGATGACTGTATGACTCCAGTAAAGTCCAAATCTAGACGCACAAATGCTGATTGCCTGTTTAGATGATATGCATAGTATATGGACTTGCCAATACATTTTTATCTTATATGAATATTTCCTCTATTAGTTTACTCTTATATAAATCGAAACAGGACAAAATTAATCATAAAGCACTTCAAACTACATTTTTCAGATAAGAAACAAGTTGCAATCTCCTGATGTAGATCGTGGATGGGCATTTGTCATACTCGTGGCATCGTGTGTAGGACATATCCTCGCATGTGGACTCTCCTGGTCATTCGGGACTCTGTACATCGTATTCTTGGAAGAATTTGAAGAACTGCCGTCAGTAACTGCATGGATAGGAACGATCAGTGCTGCAGTATCACTTTCTGGAGGTAACTTTTGCAGCCTCATGATACAAGTTCCCTAAAGCATGAAATTGTACTCCTATTCTTTCCCAAATTCAAAATTCGTCAATTTGCTCCATAAACTGTGGAGAAGATTCCTTATCCAATATAATGCATAGTGTCATAATATGAAACGACTATATACAACTTTGACCCTATGGATCACTTGTTAAGTGATCTCACATCATGTCTCGTGCACTAAATGGTGAAGTCCAGACAATGGACCACAGTGTAGGTCCACCTGACATGCTTTAGATCCTTTAAGCCTCAGCGCTTAAACAATTTCAAGCATTTGGTGAAGTTCATATGTTGAATAGACCATCAGGAGTGTCCAACCCCAACACTAAAGATTGGCAAAAAAATGAGCTAGTTGAGAAGGTCGTCACACAAATATCTCGTTAAGCATCGCAAGGATATCCAAAAAGTTTGAAAAGCTGGAACCATTAACCCATTAAACGCGACTGTGATTTCTTTGCATATTTCGAAGTATATCAAGAAATATGGCTTAAAACATCACGAAAAATGAATATTTTCAGATGTACAATGCATACGAGTCATTTCGGATCGAATTCCAAGATGGCATATATATTCAAAACCTTCCCTTATGTGCCATCACTCCTAGTCGCCGACAACTTCAAAACCCTTCAAAAGCTCTCCCCTCATTACATACTACATAGCTCGTTACCCTCTCTTACTAAACATAGCATTTCACGAAACAGCTCAAACCAACTTAGAACCTCTGTAAAGCCAGCGCAGATATCTAATGAGATGCAATCCATCTCTACATATGTGCTAGGCGGTGAAAACTCCAATAGGGAGGAAAACGCTAAGCACACATACCTTCATATTATTAAATATAATAAAAAACGAAACATAATATAACAGGTACAACAGCTCTTGAGCGTTACAAAAAAGTTATTATGTTGACAATATACTGTATAATTATGCATATTAAACACTACTCATTCCATTTTAGGTCCAATTGGTAGCAATGTTACTAACCGACTAGGAAGCCGATGGGGAATCCTTATTGGAGGATTGGTCTCTTCGATTGGTCTTTTCCTTTCATACTGGGGTACCAATGTGTATTACTTGTATGCTACTTATGGTGTAATTGCTGGTAAGACTTCATCATGAAATATCTTTCACATGTTGTTGATTATGTAGACTTGCACTTATCTGTTTTTTTAAGTAAATGTGAGAAAGCGGCACTAACTGACATTCAAATTCGATTCAACATATTATGTTGAACATATTATTATTATATGATGATATGCGGTGTCTGCCACTTGATCGAAATGCTTCGTGAGGATTGCCATCATAGCCCGCAGCGGCTGCCTCTTTGCCAACAAAAAAACCAACGATTCTCACGCACTGTACCAGTTGCATTGAAACATAATAGAATACTAAACTTAAGCCGTAAAAAGAGATAATATCAAATGTAGCTTTTTATAAGGCTTGGATATGCCATGTGGACAATGATATTATACTACCCACCCTTTCTCTGACAATAGTTGCAGAAGATTGTAGGAATTGAAAAAAATATCGAGATAGATTGAATGTTTTCCTGGATTACTACATATCGAAAGTCCATTAAATACAACATTTGTTCCAAGAAGGCTGAATATCTGACTCCGTACGCCAAAATATGGCACCATACATTCATTAACCGAAACTTCAATGTGAAAAACTCCATATTTCATCAATCCCTGGTTCAAAGCTTCATAAAGAGGACCAACTTTAACCATCCTGTTTTTACTGAGGTGATTATTATCAGCTGCGTGCAATGCGCTTTTGATTTCATGAAATCTATTTCGAGCCATTACTGAAGAAATTGCAGTACAGTTTAGAAATGTCATTTTCCCAATACATTCGAGTATTTGGACGGGCATTGATTACCAACAGTAAAATAATTCCAATGAAATATAGTGAAAGATGGCTGAAATAAAATATTGTTCTGACAACACCTTGCGTATTGACAAGTCAAGTCACATAGTAGATGCACCATTGGCAAAAAGGCATTAAGGTACACGTCTTCCGGGGATATATCGCGGAAATTTGAATTGTTCTCAACTTAACACTAGCAAGATTCTTCAAAGGTTTCAACAGGAGGGCACGAACTTTCAATGTCGCATTTTCTCCATGAAATACGCGTTCCATCTTTCTTTTTCAACCGCTTAGGTTTGGGCTCCGTTGACACCTTTAGATCTTCCCCTTCTTCATATTCCCTTTGTCTCTTCTGGACTTCAATCTCAGATGAAACATCCTTGGGAATAATGGTATTTTGTACATCTACGTCGATGTCCTCAATGTCACTATCATTACCACATGTGAGGGGACCAAGTAAAATAACATCGCATCCATCCTCACCATCGATCTCCAGCACGCAATTTACAGCTTTGTCGATTTTCAAGAAACGCCTTGCCATGACTATGATGATTTTTCGAATGATGATTTTCTCAATTCGACTAACGCAATTCAAAATTCAAATACAAAAGTAGACAATGCAATCACTGTGTTCGCTTGTTTATGAAGCAGTGTATTTGACTTCAAATGCGGACATTTTCTATGAAAATCAGTTTTTCTGTTGATCATGGATATACCTAGTTGGTGTTCATGCCGTGGAAATAAACATGATCAGGGTTACCAGCTAGATAGAAATGCATCTAAAGCTCTCCAATGCTTTGTGATATCTAACACGACCTGTTTTATGAAAATAGCATATTACTTACCTGTCTATATAATCTGAATCATACTTATCCAAGTAAGATGTTATGCATTAGTCAATTTCTGTGGACTAATAGATGCAATATCGATGACCTCAAGTCTTTTGAAATCAATTTTGATTGTTGAATAGATGCCAAATTCTCACAGAGGCGAGATAAATGCATGAATAAACCATCAATATGATGAACATATTTTTGACCATGAAACGCTGTGTAATGCGCAATGGTGACATTTGTCACCATATTAGTTTGAAGACATAAAAATTCATTTGGTAGCATTTCGATGAGAAATTGATGCAATTGGTCAAATGGATGATTGCTTCGCTGAGCATTGGAAATGTGACACATAAATTTTACACATAAGTTGCACATCATATTCTCCAATTCTTTCAATATATTTAGATTGTAGTCCACTTTCAATGATTATACACAGTGGAAGTCGAGATGAAGTCTCTAACTTCTGAAGAAGCTGCGCCCACGTATCCTACTTTTATGGTGTCACCCGTAAAACATTTGTCATTCCTTGCAGGCAGTGACAAATTTGTGATTTGAAACTATACTCATTGACATAATTAATGAAACAAACTGTCATTGGCTTGAATTGAAGTTTGTTTCATTTTTTTCTCAGGTATGATGCAATATCTCGCTTTCTATGTATTACCATTCAACACATTAGAGAATGGAGAAAGATCTACAGTGTATGGTGGACAAATTTCAAATTTTGATATCGATACAACTGTCACAATTGCTTTTACAAATTGAACATGAACGTGGACTAAAATCCAGCTTTTGTAAAATAAAATGGCACACGATCAGTTTACCAGAGGTATGGCTATTGGAATGATTCGTTGTGGTAGAAGTTGTGCAAGTGTTGTCGAAGAGCTGCAACTATCGAGAGTCGTTGTTTGGAGGTGGTGGTGTCGATGGAAAGCAGAAGGAGATGTTAAAAAGAAGAAGGGATCTGGTCGACCAAGAAAGTCTGCAGGAAGGACAGACGCACGTCTACATGTAGTTTTAGCTGCAAAGAGGAATAGATTTGTGTCAGTGCATTAAAGTTGAATCTGCTACATGCGTTGCTTTTCTGTGCTAGTGACTTGGTGGAGATTGTGACTAAATTATGAAGGTATCATACATACATGCATATATACCTATATATCTATTCTCGCACTTTAAGCCGTCAGTCATCGTTCATACCATTTTGTACAGAACTACATTGTCGAAGTTTGCTGTTCGTTCAATGTATCTTCTAAATCTATTTCCATATTTCTATGTATATCTTATGAAATTGATTGATTATTATTGATTTGAAATATACACCTCCTAAATACCAGTCAAAAATGAAAGAAGTTAAAGAAGCAAATGTTTCAAAAATTTTGTCAATGAGTATATTTGCAAGCATAAATGTTGGCATAGTCGAGCGCCTTCGAAATCTCGAGGGTAAACATTCTCAGTGCTTCTCTCGAAACAACGCGAAACACAAAGTTATGTTGTGAAATAAATCTCTGCGTACTTTCCTTTGCAGGTCTCGGTTGGTCAGTTGCTTTAATTCCTTTGATAATTGTCATTAGCGACAACTTTATAAAATATCGGAAGGTTGCCGTTGGTATATCAGTCGCAGGAACTGGAATTGGCCAATTCATCTATCCTCCTCTAATCACTGTTCTTCTGGAGTCCTTCACGTGGCGAGAGATCATGTTAATACTCAGTGCAAGCAATTTGAATTTGATAGTTGTAGCTGCCATTTGCATTCCACCGAGAGTTCCAGAGACCATCAATGATAAAGAAAAGCTCCTCTACCAACACGTGTCATCAGAAACTGATTCAAATTATAGATCAGTGAACAAGCGCACCAGCGAATCAATTGCCTCAAGGTGCAAAAATAGTTGTGAGATTGAACTGTGGAAAAATCCCTTCTTTTTCTCTGTTCTGGTCAATAATATGTTATTCGGATTTGGCATTTCGATAATTCTCACGCATTTAAGCAATCTTGCAAAGCATAAATATTTCTCTCCACTCAGTTGTAGTGCCCTATTGTCAGCTCTCGGTATTTCAAATACTCTCGGACGAATAGCTATTGGTGGAATATTACAGCACCCGAAAATGAATCCGATACTTACGTATTCATCATCCTTCTTCTTTGCTGGAGTCATGACTTTGCCTATCAGTTATACATTTCATTATCCTGTCCTTATGATGTATGCTATCATCTTTGGTGGAACTGCTACAGCCGCCTCCGGCAGTATAACTCCTGAAGTACTAATCTATACGTGTGAATTGAAACATCTTGTAACGGCATATGGTTACGTTCTTCTCTTTGAAGCATTTGGAATGCTTACAGGTGGCCCAGCAGCAGGTAAGAGCTGTCAACTAAAAATATGCATACAATTTTGTGAAGGATCAGAAGCAATCAATATCTTTATTATGAAATTCACTCATTTTTATGCCATAGAAATCCGATGACGTAGTATTAAGGGATGACGTAATAAGGGGGTTAACAATAGGGTTTGGTATATAGCACGCAAAGGGTTTATTATACTTTGATCATGATAATTAGCCTACTGTGTAGTGTAGCTTGCATTTCAAGGTTGCGAAATATCATGCTTTTCTGGTGCAATTACACTGTAAACCGTAGACCGACAATTATTCTACAAAATTACTGACAAAATCAACCGACGATTGTCACCTCCAATATCCTGCGATATCCGACGAATTTGTAGGTTCTCCACCGACATCGAAACAGATACTTTGTATGCAAATTAACTAAACAAAAACTGTTGAATATTGATTGATTTTTTCGATTAGTGATTGCTTGACTTTTGGGCAATCTGTATTATTGTGTGGCGAAACCATGATTTATTTTGACAATTAAATTAATTACCTACATCTTTGATAAACTTTAAGCTATAATTCATTGCTATTCATTTTGTCGCTTTTTGTCAGATATTGTAGGTGTTCATTGGCAATCATCCTACAAGAACTAACAATGACCGACAAAATAGATTTTGTAGGATAAATGTCTGTCAATGGTCAGTCAACGGTTTACAGTTTATGACAATGTATGCTTTATTGTATGCTTGCAGCATTCGATTTATAAGCGTGACAAGTTTGTGTGATTTGCTCATTTTCTGATTTTTTAAATTTAATTCAATAATTCCTGCGAAAGCAACTTTGATTAGAAATTAAGTACAATGAATTCTCGTTCAAAGGAAATTTGGGCCACAGTGCATTATTCAATAAGAAACACTGTTCTAAACGATGCCGGATTCTTGTCGTTGCAATGGCTACGCATCTGTACGCTGCCAGGGTGCTTTGTAAAGATTCTGAGATAATACTCTCTTCATTCCGCAAATAAAAAATCGCTTTGATAAATTAACTTTCATTATATTGCTTTACGGAAGGAATTCGGGTTCAAGTAATCTGATTATTCTTTAGATCTGGCGACATTGATTCAGGTCGGTGACGGACCGAACAGCTGAATTAACCATCAACATCTAATGCAACCTGAGCGGTCCGCTGATGAAGAGACTCTCTTTGTAGGCCACTCACTAGGATGGAAAGACGTCGAAGCTCTTGAATTTGAGACCAGTTACCACAAGCGACTTCTTCTTGAAGTCTGACATTCAAAACGCATGCCGACGTGAACTCAATGTCTCCTCCATATGCAGACTTATTTGATGTCTATGACTTCTTACTCAGCATTGTTTTAGGATACCATGCCTTTGTGTCACCGACGTCCTTCTGCCTAGTGAGTTATATTGACGTTTTGCCTTGCAATGTGAGCATTTCAGCCTGCTGTGACGACATAGCCAGACTTAGGTGTGAAATATCGACTTCTTCATCGGCACTGGAAACAAAGATTTATCATAGTAAGCTGGTATTGCACTAGGTGACATGCCACGCTCAATCACGCGTAATTCACGCGTGAACCACGCGTAATTACTCATGACCCCAAATATCCGTGGCTATGCGGGATATTGCTGCAATGTAAGTTATATAAGCTAGTATAGTTGGCAGTCCTGCTATATAGACTTTGCGTCTCATGTGTCTGCATGTATCAGAGGCTAAACAATGTGATAGGACCTCAATTTCATGCTCAGGAAGACAGAACATGGTTAGCGGTTCATCCGTGGTTCAAGCGGCGGCGCAGACAACCGTGGACGACGCGCAAACTATAAACGCTCGCCCGCGCGTATTCACAAACATTTCCCATGTTTTAACAGCATCAGATCAAATGATTTCTCACTCTTAGTGCAGCACGCATGTACGCGGGTAGAAGAAAAGAATGTCCTTAACCATGGATATTAGAGTGTTCCGTAATTACGCGTGAATCACGCGTGGCATGTCACCTAGTGTGAACATCTAAAGAGAATGATAACTATTACGTCAATAATAGACAGCACCCTTGATTCCCCGGCCTTGGTCCAATGCGAACTTCGGTTCGATTCCTGGGTCAGGCGATTGTGGTCGGGGAATCACGGGTGTTTGGTGTCCTATATTCTGTTTAGGCGGAAGGGTTTGTTATTGTGCTTTGAAGATAAATTTGTGTCATCTCCCCAATACAAAATTTGCTGCTACAGATACTTCCAAAGTTTACTGATAAAGCAAGCGTTTGCATCTGAGCCGACGTGCATTCTAAAGGTTCGACAGGAGAGGCTCAAAGAGTCGACTGCATAAGCTTTCAGCAATAAATTCTGTTGATGCAAATGTACCGTCAAAATAGGAAGAATGCGAATGCATCTAAATGATAGGATAGGTTAAGTTCGAAGAAGATTCTGGTTTCTATTCGTCGCCTTGCTTGGTGAGGATATGTTGAAGATGGCATTCCCATTTGAATTTGCTGTCGAAGATAACCCCAAGGAGATTAGCAGAGCTGATTTCTTCAATAACGGTGTATGACAAGATATCGCGAAGCTCTCCCATATTGAGACATTTCTTACTTGTGAAGTTCATGACTTAGGTCTTAACAGGATTGAGACACATTTCATGTTCATTAGACCGTGGAGTGATATACGAGTAGTTTAGTTCAGCTTGAAGATTACATTTCCCATTAGATCGGATAAAAAGCAACACAGCAATGTCGTCAGTAAACTTGACCAGCAACGAATTATCGAAATACACTGAGACCAAAGAAAGTGTCGATGTTTCACTTCCAAGTCGTCTATTTGCCTCACATTCCGTGTTTGTTCGAATGAAGCGAGCATTGGTTCATAAAATAACATCTTTTTCTCAACATATTCCATTTTGAGTAAAATAATATTAAACTTCACCTATCGTCAAAATGACGGCTACCGGTCTTCTAGATATAACTGCTGCATATTTCTGGTTATTTAGCAAAATTTGATGATTCTGGAGAACCGTTTCAACATTGAATTTTAATGATAGTATTATGAAAATATCTCAATTCATTTCAGGTCTTGTGCTGGAAACGTTCAATGAATACAATGGATGTTTTATCATGGCAGGGTGTGCAATTATTCTCAGTGCGTCAGTCATTTTACCTTCCTACTGGCTTCTTCCAAAATTTCGTTCCGTTGACGAGGGAGCTGTCATCCACATGTCAGAAAAAGACGATTCGGTTGTTTGAAGCAAACCCAATGACATTGAGAGGTTGTGATAAAAATGATGCATCAACACTTGTCACGAAGTCACTCGAAGTTCTCAATTAGGCGACGTTACGAAAGTGTCAATATTGAATATATGGAAATCCAACACTCTTCTACATTGTATCATAAAGGACTACACGGATATCACGGTAGCACCGCGATGGTAGCTGTCAGTGGTCAGATGTCGGTACCTTGACAGTGTGCCTTGTGAAGACACTACAAGTTATCAGTTCTCTTTGAATATAAACTCAATTTGATAAAATAAATTTTAATAAAAAAAATTACGTTCAGAATTCGCAGTGGTGGCAGATTCCAATACTTTGATATTTCTAAGATCTGCCAACATTGACATAGATCGGTGCCTAACACAGCAGCTGATATTGCCATCAACAATGCAGCCGGTTCGAGCCCCACTGACACAATCAACCGTAGGATTTCTATTACTAAATATACGCGGGCATACATAGGTGGCTAGTTTACACTTGAGAACACAGACTAACGATAAATTCAATCACCCGATTTATCACCCGAATTTATCGGGCGAAAGACTTGATAAATTCATCGCAGCCAATGTATTCTCAATTTTCATAAGATAAGCAACGATTTGTTTGAGAAGATCATTGAGATATTGGTTTGTGCGATGAAACTGTGTTTCATACGATTTTCATATCAGTTATCTCCAACGTTGGAAATCCCGACTTCTTGACAAGATCGGTTTCATCGCGTGTCAATACAGTGCACACTAAACAACCACTATGTGAAGAAGTTAGGGCATGACGAGAAATGGAATGATCATTTGTACTAGCATGATGAGGCACTGGCCTCACAATCGCGCTATTGGGCAGGGTTGATATTGTTGTCGATACGATTGTCGGCACCGCTGAAAATTTTGTACTATGATGCGAACTCGATTAACGACGGCTGGTAATGCATGGAAGGGGTCCACACTCGACATTCGCACGAGTCAAGTGACGTCCAGGAGAGGTCGCATGTCCGGGAGAAACCCCATCTATTTCTGTGGTCAACTTCTCGCTAATAGGGGTGAGCGCGTGACTTCACGCATTGTTCGTAGCATTTTGATAAAAGTCGGTTTGAGTTCCTGCCCTTGCTAACATCCCAGCATCAACAAACGCCTATGGACAGACGCCTATGGACAATGAGTCGCTGTCACTTCAAGGAGTCACAGTGGCGGTGTGTTCTCAGCGTGTTCTGATGTCTGTGGGCAGAAGAATGAGAGTTCGCCAGAGAGGCTTGAAATTTCAAGTGTACATATCATACACACGGGTGCTGTTAAAGTTTCTGCAACTTCATTTATTCACAGTTTTCATGTTTAATACTAACTTCATTATTTTGTGATTGTACATGATTTTCTACATTGGTTTGGTGTTGGATGTTGATGAGCCATAGAAATCAACTTAACGATGATGTCAGATCTATGACTCGACTATATACTGCGTGACAAAAAATCTTAACGTTAAGAATTTTAGGGACCATTACTTTCGATAATGGAGTAGCATCAAAAATATAATTTGAGATGAAAAAAAATCATCTCTCTTGCCCACTGCGTTCTCATCGCTCTTCAACCAATATTTCGGAAATTGGTTCGAAATAAGTTGGAGAATGTACCAAGAATTTTACCGAGCTCATCCCACGCAATCTCGATCAGTGAAAGAACAGGAGAGTGAAGGCCATGGGATTACTCAATTCCTGAGGTGTTATCACTTGGCTGTTGAGCTGTGTGCAGCTGCACATTGTCATCTTGCATCATGAGATGGTGCCCCTACAGTCAGTATATGACGCAAGTCAGACAAAATGACGCCAAGTTGGACATTTTGACGCAGTTAGACTTTTTGACGCAAATGGACTTTGTTCCGCACGCTCGCATCTCACCAAATTTGGTGTACAGGTTAATTTTGCTGAGATGTACTCAATACATGCTTTCAATACTTTCCGCCGGTTTCGGTTTCGGAGACTCCAGATTTTCGTTCTTACTGACGCAAGTCATACTTTTTGACTCACGACGGTATTCTGACACGTTGGACTATTAGACGCAAGTCAGACGTTTTGACGCATATTGAACATTTGACTCACGATTGCATAATAAGTTGGAGGGGAGAATCATGCATTCATAATCGCGATCAACCATCACACAGTAAGTTACAGAACGTCTATACCTCTTCATATAGTTTAGGCTTGCATGCAAATATGGCCTGGTAGAATCAGAGGGACTGGTTGACGAGGTCCCCTTAGAATTTATTATTCAAGATAGTCAATAAATAGGCCACAATAATCTAATTGAAGTGGGTAAATTTCAAGGTGCCAAATTCCATGACTATAGTAGGGTGACCGCCTGTCTTGCATAAATGCATCATATTAAATCGAGAAATTAATTTTTTCCAATATATGTTAGACACTGATGATAGAGCACTAGACAGATTTGGCAAATAACTCTTAGCAATTTTTAGTCGTCACTTAGCGACATGCAGAAATTTTGCACAAATGCAGCAAAAACAGAAAAATGAAAACTGCGTCAACATGCTCAGGGGCAGTTGCCATACAAATCCTAGAATTATTCATCTTAGTAATGGGAAGAAGACCGGACCAGGACACCATAAAATCAAAAAAAAAGTACTTTTAAAAACGACATAAATTCATGAATTTAGTCCCTTTTTCAGGTTTTTAAGACCTAAATTCATGAATTTGGTTCATTCAAAAAGTACCATTTTTTCAAAAATGGTACTTTTAAAAACGACATAAATTCATGAATTTAGGTCTTAAAAACCTGAAAAAGGGACTAAATTCATGAATTTATGTCGTTTTTAAAAGTACCCAATTTTCAAATTTTTCAAAATCTCAAATTTGAGAATTACAATTTTCACCCTCAAAATCATGACCGTTCTAGGACACCGAAAATCATAAAAGTTGAGTATCTCAAATTTGAGAATTACAGTTTTCATTGCTTAAATCATGACCGTTCTAGGACACCAAAAATTAGTATTTTTAAAAACGTCTTTTAAATCCATTTTTCAGGTTTTTAAAATATATCATGTGACTAAAAATATTTCTTTAAAAATGGAAGAAACAAAAGTGGAAGGAACTTCAGAAATGGAAGGAACCTCAAGAATATATCCTTCGTTATCATATGAACGTAGTTCTACTTTAATGGACATTGAAAAGATTAACATTGAAAAAATGAATAAAGAAAAACACAAAGATAGAGTTAGGTATATGAAAGATAAGGAATCTCAATTATTATTAAGATTAGAGCATTATAAAAAATTAAGAAAGAGATGGACTAAAGTTAAGAATGTAACACAAGGAATTGGCATATTCTTAACAATAAGTTTAGGTGCTTTGACAATTGTTATATCTTCAGGTGTTTTAGTAATTCCAGTAGTTGCTACAGCTTTAACAGGTACGGGTGTTTTTGCAACTTCACTTGTTACAATGTTAGATAAATCTTTAATAACTAAGAAACGAAAATCATTAGAAACTAAGCATTTACATATTAAAGAAGTCTATGATAAACTACACTACTACTTTCAAAGAGTATGTGATGATAATGTTATTACGTTAGATGAGATTGAAAAATTTGATCAAATAGCTAATGAATTAAATCAAATATCATTTCAATCACAGACAGAAAAAGTTAATGATAAAAATAAAAAGGATGGTAAAATTTCTAGTGATGGTAAAACTTTTATTGATGATAAAATTTTTAATGAAGAAAATGATAAAATTTTTTTAGAAGAGCTAAAAACTTTATTAGACAAAACTTTATTAAACAAAACTTAATACGAGAAAATTTTAAACGTGAAAACTTTAAACGAAAAGATTACAAACAACAAAGCAATAAAAAAATAATTTGTTCAGTAAAATGTTTTTGCTGTATACCAATGTTACCACAAAATTCAAATATTATATTTTAAAAAAAATAGTCAAAATTAAAGCTGATAATAAAAAATAAAATATTAAAACATTATATTTGTATATTTTTATTACTCGGTAAACAATTGTTCGATAACTCTTTCATGAATTTTTTTATCAATATTAATTGTGATAAATCCATAATCTTTTGACCAAGCATTATTACACGATTGTTTAAATTCATCTTTATCTCTTATACATAAATCTCTTAATAAATCACTTAAGTTTCTTGCATTTATTTCAAATAGTATAAATATATTTGCATTCTTTCTAATAACACTTCCATCTAATGAATACATACTTTGTGTCAAATAAAATACACTACAGTTATTATGTCTACCTCTTGTGAAATAATTTCTTTGAACTGACTGATTTCTATCATTAACACAATCATCAAAAATTACACAATGTTTCATTGTTTTATCTAGTTTACTAGGATCTTGCATATTACCACTATCATCTATTAATTGTATTTTTATATGCTTATTTTTATTGGATTCAACTAATTGTTTATTTTTTGCTGCTTCTTCACACCACAAATTTATTTCTTCTTCATATTCAGATTTTTCGTATTCTTCGAATAGAGAAGCAATTGCTGTTTTTGTAAGATTATTTTCAAATCCATATTTTAAAAATTGATAGACGGGTTGTTCTGCCGTTGTTGTATAAATTATAAGATTGTTATAATCCAAAAAATTTGGAGACGTTAAAATTTTAAATAATAGATATGTTTTTCCACATCCTGATCTTCCGCAAATAACTGCTAAAACTTTATTAGATAAATTTGGATGATGATTAAATTTAAGTTTTTTTTTATTTAAAGACATTTCATTCATTTTTAAAGTAATAAATTTATCCATTATTGAATTAGTGTTTTTAGAAACAAAAAAATAAAAATAAAATTTTAATTTAAGTTTATTTTTATTTTTTTGTTTCTAAAAAGATTAATTAGATTAATAAGGTTAATAAGATTAATAATGAAAATGATAAAAAAATTAAACTTCTCTAGCTTCGCGTGGGAGTTTATACCTCCCGAACCAAAAGATCTATCATAATCTCTTCACCTCCAAAATTTATTTCTTGTCCTTTTTCATCAGTGATTCTAATGCCAATGTTGTTAATAGTTTTTCTTGTAATAGGAAAATATATTAATGTTTGTGGAATTACATTTAATCTATAACCAATGGGTACAGTAAAAGCTGGAAAACTGAATATTAAATTTGATAATTTACCATTTATATATCCTCCTTCAATAATGTCACAATGTACAACAATTGAATTTATTTCAGTTATTTTTGGAATCTTCTCACCTAAATGATAACCTTGACTATAGGTTTGTTTATTAAATCCTAATAGCTTTGACAATGATCTATCATGATTAAAATCAACTTGATGATTTTCGTCTAAAGTAAGAGAAAATTTATTAACTGCCGGTTCAACTGCAAAATGTAATTGTTTCTTATCTTTAAATGATATACCTAAATGTCTCTTAATTTCATTTGATATTGTTTCAACTTCGTAAGAACCAGGAAGAAAAGTTAGTATTTTCCATGTTTTGCCTTTATCAGTAGAATATCTAAATTGATCATTCACATCTTTGATAACGTTTTGAATAGTGTTAAATGTGGAGAAACTAGTCAATGCAATTTGATAATTTTTATTTTGTTCCAAATGTAGAATGGGTTCTAAATTACAAGTGTGTGATGAAGTAGTTGTTATAATTTTTAACGTCGTACTAAATTTTGATGAACCCAAAATCTCTATCAAATTTTCTAAATGATTATTAATTTTGTCTAAATCTGCTGAACACATTTTTAAACTAAAAAATTAAATAAATATTTTTTTTATAAAAAATTAAAAACAACAACATATTTCAGCTACGGGCGAAGTCCTAGATCATTCGGTTCGTTATACTTTTATAATCCTCTTCATTTAGAATCTTCTTTTCTAACAGTCTTTTCAATATAGCATGAATTTCATTGAAACTAGAATTATGTCCTTCTTTTATTGCAGATATTAAAATATTTAATCTATTTAGTAATTCTTGTGGATCATCTGGTAAAAATACAGTTGTTTCTGTTTTCTGTTTTTCAGATAAACCTTTCCCTACTTTAACTCCCGTTGATAATAAATTTTCTAATTGTTTATAACGTCTTAGAGATTTTACTACACCAACTCTGTCTAACATAGCTTTATATTTTATGAGATCTTCTACAGCATAATTTTTTAAATCTGCTCCTCTTAAAAGATCAACAAAATTTCTATCTAAACTAATAGGTTTTTTATCTGGCGTAAAAATTAATCCTCGTAAAGGTTGTGGAAATATTTCTTTACCACCAAGATAAAATCTTGCAAATAATTTTTTATCTAAAAAGAAAGTAGAATGTTCGAATAACATAGATTTTGGTAATTTTTTATCTATGTTTGCCTCTAATAAACCATAGTCATCTAATAGTGTTTTAAGTACAGGATCCTATATATCAACACGTTTTTCATTAAGTTCCTTTTCAAGAGTTTTAAATGGTTCGACAGTTTTTTCATAATCAGTTTTTACTTCTTCAGTTAATTTTAATTTATCAAACATATCAGATTGAATACCAGCTTTTGTCATTCTATGTTGAAGATGATTTTCTTTCATAATATTTCTTTGTTTTATTAATTCGTCTAATTGTTTTATTCTTTTAAAATTATCAGCTCTAACT
Organism: Prostheceraeus crozeri; assembly: GCA_907163375.1. NCBI lineage: Eukaryota > Metazoa > Platyhelminthes > Polycladida > Euryleptidae > Prostheceraeus > Prostheceraeus crozeri. The sequence continues at coordinate 70,760 of CAJQUW010009458.1, read as the reverse complement.
TTATCCATTTTTATATGATAATTTTATATTATTATTTTATTTTATTTTATAATATTTTATATTTTATATTTTTATATTGTTATATTGTTATATTTAGAAAATAGAAATTAGAAAATTAAAAAGGTAAAGTAGTTATTCCATCAGGTAAAATTTTTCTTTTATCATCAAATGGATCTAATGCTAATTTATGTTCTTCTTTTAAATACATTTTATGTTTTTTTGAATTAAGTCTATAATTACATGCTGTTTTTATTTCATTATTAAATAATGCATTTTTATAATCTTGAAATGTTATTTGATTAGCCACTGATGCCTTTGAAATTCCTTTTAATGTTTTATGTGTTTTAATATTATTAGTTGTATTATAACAGTAACATTTAGATTTTAAAAATATAGCTTCTGTTATGAAATCTTCATTTCCTTCTAATTCATCTTTTACTTTACATAAATCAGAAGGATGAATGATATCTTTTATTTTATTAATTTCTTCATCAAGTGTAGAATTATACGGTATTGTTAATTCTAAGAAAACAGAATCGGTATCTGTAAAGTGTAATTTATAGTTTTTGCCATAAGCAGGCGCTAAATAATCATATATAAATCTATACATAAATAGTTTAGCTAATTCTAATATAGTGAAACCTATAAAATTAAACTTATCATGTTTTACGCTGTTTCGACGTAAATGTACAGCACATAGTTCATCACTAAATCTAGTAGTTCTTTTATATGTAGGTTTCCTTGCTAAATTTTGAAACCTATCTTTATCATAAACTATTTCAATATTTTGTCTATTACGCACATTTTCTAAAGTCTTACCATAAAATGCATTATTCATTAATTTGAAGAACACGTTTCCAAAATCATCTTTATTTCTTTTAGATATTTTGCGTTTTTCAATATTGAACTCAATATAATCTTTTAACCATTTAGATTTTTTATACACTAGTTTCCGGTGAATTTTTGTGAGAATCATTCCATTATCTAAATACCAATCTAGCATTCTTCCTTCAACAACATACTTTCCTTTATTGCTTTGTGTTAACATAAGTTTTTTTGTTGGCCTATATTTCTTAGGAATTAAAGATTTTTGATAATCTGAAAAATCTTTATAATGGGAATTTTGTTTTCTGGGCAGAAAGGATAATATTTTGTTGCATCTTTTATATAATCAGGATATACTAAATCAACTTCATATATATAACCAGAATTACGATTTCCATCATATGTTTTTTGATAATCTAGAATATTACACCATGACATTTCACCTGTTGGTAATTCTTGTATCATGCAAGAAGAATATAAGCTATTAAAATCATAATATAACAAATAGTTTTCTCGCATGAATTCATCAATTGCTTTTTCACGTTCTACTCCTTCTCGTTTCGTTCGAAAAATTTCTAATATTTTTTCTTTTTCTTCTGGAGATAAAGGTTTCATTATTCCATATTCTTGTGGATTTACTTTCTTATTATAACATTTAACATATCTATTACCTAAAACGGATGAAACTCCACCTCTAATTCCAGATTCAAAAAATAATAATTTATCATATGTATTTTCTTTATAATGTTTAAGTTTAACACCAGTATGTTTTAATCCTGCTAACCATGTTAAACCTGGTGTAGAATAACAATAACATGGATCTATTCCGTAATATTCTAAACACATATCACGAAAGTTTTCAAAAAGATCAGCTAGTATTAATACATCCATCTGTAGATATTTCATTGTATAATCATACATTGTTTTACAATTTAACTCTCTCCAATTTTTTTCAGCTTCTGCATAATCTTCTTCAGATAATTGTGATTGTTTTAATGTTGATTTAAATTTATTTATTGGAGGAAGTTGTTTTTCTTCCATAATTTTATTCACAGAATTAAAATCTCCAGTTATATCAGTCTCCGACTGTGAGCCACAGGCTATATACTCATACGGAAATATTCCTTTTAAAGGTTTTAAATTATATTTATTTAATATTTTACATTGTTCAGGTTTCAAAGTTTTTCCCATAACATCTAATGAATAAGGAGTAAAAAATCTAAATGCATCTAAAATTCTAATACAACCTAATTGCATTGAAAAATATTCTTCTTCTTGTTTACATAGTACATTTATTTTTTGTTGATGTAATTTTTCAGATGAAAATAAATCTTTCATTACTAGATGGAAATCATATTTAGAACCATTATAGAAATATAAAGGAACAAAGTTATATTTAAATTTGTTAGCATTAAGATTACAAGAATTATGTGCTGCACCTCTATATAATCCATTTAGATGATCATGATCTTTTACTTTATCAATATATCTACCTCTGCCAGTTTTATATTTATTTATAAAACATTTTCCACAGTAATAACAATTTATTTCATCATAAAATTCTTTTCTTTCTTCATCCGTTAATGGTATCATTGGTTTATTTGTTTCAAGCAATTGTGAAAAACGTCCTTGTAATTCTTCTACTTTCTTTGTAAACATTTCTGAACTATCTTCACCATAGTATTGTAAATATTCTGATTTAAATAATTCAGGATAATTTGAATGAATGTACATTCCCCAACATAATGGTTTTTGTTCAAATAAATATTTTTCTTTACTTTGTTCAGATGCACTTTTTCCAGGTCCACTTTTTTCAGAATTATAATTTTCAGAATTATAATTTTCAGAATCGGGTGAAGCCCTGGAACTTTCCGTTCGATTTTCTGTCATATTAACATTATATGCTTCAAAATCACAATAAATAGTAAAGGGTACTTTATTTTTAAAATACCATTTATTATATTCTAAATAATCATCTTTTGGAAAAGTATTTTGAACTGCTTCGTTTTGTTGACAATTCTCCAAATGTCTATTCATTTCTTCTAAAGTTCTAAAACTTGTCATACATTGAAGACAAGGAAAATTTTTATTATCTGAATGTTTTGTAAATATAGAAACATCTTTACACAATATAAAATGTCCCTGATAATATAATATATTCGCTTGTCCTGGTTGTTTTGACTGTTCTAGTTTTTCAAATTTATCTTGATATATTTCATGTGTTTCATTAATTTCTTTTGTAATATTAAATGTATTTTGATGATAATTTTGATTTAATATTTGTAGCTGATAAATATATTCTTTATCATATTGTTCTTTATATTGTTGTAGACATTTTTTTAAAGATTCATTTATTTTTTGATTGGTTTCATTTTCTTCATTATTTAATTCATTATTTTCTTCATTTAATTTTTGAATCGTTTCTATCTTATTTTGATATTTATGGTGATATTCTTGTAGTAACATTTTTAATTGTTGTTGATAATCTGTTTTACAGTTTTGTAAACTTTTATTTAAATTTTCTAATTTTTGTTGATATTCTGAAGATAAAGATGAATATTTGTAATTATAATCATCAGTACGTCCTTTATAATTATTGTGATTTATCATTATTGGTGATAGTGTTTTAACAAGTTCAAATTTTTCAGTACATATTATTTTTCCTTGGTAAAAAATATTATGATGCATGTAATTTCCTCTATCATTATATACTATTTCTGATTGGCATAAATTTTTATTATTCAAATAAAATTTTTTTGAATCTGAGTAAAGTGGAATAATTTTACCAATAGAAACATAATTCACATTTAATTCAAAAACATTTACTTCAATTAAATTTTTATTCTTTTTATGAAACTTTTTTAACATATTATAATCATATGGAAATTCATCTAAGCCATCAGAAAGAACAAATTCTTTTATGTATTCTTCTTTATTATAATGACTTAGTCTTTCTTTATGATATTCTGCAGGATGTAAATGTGCTATAATACTCCACAGAAAACAATAATCATCTTCATTTTTTATGTTGATTATTTGTGGTGAACTGAAAGGTAAAGGAACATAACTACCACCAGTATTATTTTTATATTTATCAATTACTATTTTCTTAGATAGTATTTTAACAAATCTCCAACCAGATTCACGTAACTGGGCTTCAATTATACAATTTTCTAATTTAAGTATCATCGATTCAAATATGGGTTGTATATCATTTACATTATGAATTTCTTGTGAATTTGTAAAATGTCCTTGTATTATTTCTTCAGGAATTTCATCAGGTCCATTTTTTGTATAAAGTACTTCTACATTCATATAACATTTGAAAGATTTCTTAAATATATTATAAAAGTTGGTTAGAATATCAGAAAAAGTTTTATCGGTTTCATTATATTCAAAAGACTGATTAAATAAATATTTTATATCTGTTACGGGCGAAGCCCTAGAACCTTCTGTTTGTAAGGCTTCATCGGTTCGTTCAGCTTCATCAAATTCATCTATTTCGTTAAATTCATCAGTATCGCTAAATAAATATCTTTTATCTGGCACATGTTCATCTTCACTATTAAAAACTTTTTTATATTCCGAATGTGAATAATCATAAAATATTTTTTTAACTTTTATATCAGTAGGTAATGTTTCTATATAGTTTTTATAACTATTTAATTTTAATATATTTCCTTCATCAACTCGTTCTACATTTTGTAAATGCATTTTACTTTGTAGATGAGATTGATAACTTCTTTTTGTTTGCAACTTTTTTTACATAAGTTGCAATAAAATTTTTCCATTTTTTATTTTTTTAGAGAAAATTTTAAAAAAAATTATATTTAATTACAAAACAAAATGTTTGAAGATTATAAATAAAATTATATTTATTTATAAAAAAAGTTATATTTAATATCTTTTTTTGCATAAAAAATAAAAAATGTTTGAAGAGTATAAAATAGAACATGTACCAGTTTTAAAAAATTATAGACATCCTACAAATCCACTCACACCTAAACAAGAAGTTAAATTCTATTATCATCATAAATATATGCAATTTGTGAAAGACTATAAAATAAAACATGGTATACCTAAATATGCTAAAACAAATGATTTTCCACTCTGTTTAAGAAGTTTTAGAGTATTTATGGCTTTTAATAATTTATGGTGGTTAATCAATAAAGATAACTTAACAGTATATGATTTAAAAACATTACGGAAATTAAACATTCCTCCATATATTTAAAATATTTTGATAATTTAAAAAATATATTAATAATTTTAAAAAAATGTATAATTTAAAACAAATGTATAATTTGTTTAATTATTAAGTATTTCACTTACACCATTTATTAATGGTTTTATATCATTATATGTTTTTTTGGCTTCATCAAATGTAGATTTAGCATTAGAAAATGTAGATTTAACATCAGTTATTATTGGTGTTGCTTTTCTTAAACCGTTTCTAACATCATTTATTGCAATTTTTAAATAGTTTAATGTTTCATTATCTTGTAATCTGTTAGGTATTGGTATACCAAATTTTGCATTTAAATAATGATCAAAATAAAAATAAAATGTATCAGGAATAATTTTTAGTGGTACTTTTGCTTCAGACTCTAAAAAGATAATTATTTGTTCTATAACTTGATTTGATAAATGTTTTGTATTTGCATATATTCTAATATCAAAATCTTGAGAGTTATTATAGATTTCATGTTCGGTATCTACTAATATATTTAAATCTTTATCATATACTTGCATATGTTCACTTATGGTGTCAACACGTATTATTCCATATTTATGATGTGTATAATATGATAAAGGCATATTCATTTTATAATTTTTATTAATATCATTAAAGAATGCTGCATTATTTTGTGTAGTTGTAAAAAATGTTTGAATGTTTTCTCTAATCTTATTATCTACATCACAAGCTTTATGAGCTAATACAACTATTTGAATATTTTGATGTCTTCCTTTTGTAAATATTTCTGACATATTTTTTTGTTTTGATAAACTTGCAACATCATCTAAAATTAATAAAGATTTATTTTCAGGTGTACCAGCAAAATTTTCCATATCTTGTAACTCATCTAATTGTTTATCATTATAGACGTTTGTAAAAGTTGGCCATTCAGAAGTATGCATACAAAAAATATGTACTTTTGTTTCGTCCTTATAATATTGGTTTATATGTTTTTTAATAAACGTAGTCTTACCACTTCCAGTTTTACCGTAAACAATGAAATGTAAATTTTCTTGATACATTTTACCTTGTTTAATATTTTTATTATTAGTTTTATCCTTAATCTTATCCTCCTCAGTCTTCCATCCTTTAAAAGTTTTTATTTCTTGTTTATAAAAATTTATTCTCTTTTGTTCCTCTGTTAGAAAGTAACCCCATTGATTTCCAATACATATAACAAGATGATAAATAAAAAATATTAAAATACATGCTAACAATATTTTTATACAATGAAATTTTAAAAAATTCCAAAGACGTGTAAGATCTGATTGTGGTATTTTTTTATTGAGAGATGAATTAGGGGGTAGTGTCTCTAAATATTTTTTATCTATATTATTATATATATTTTTATCTATATTATTATATATATTTTTATCTATATTATTATTATATTTAGTATTATATATAGGATTTTCTACAATATTATTAATATCTTTGAGATTCGGATCTTGAGGGTTAGTGTATCTTGAAACTCAGTGTTATTCATATAATTATTTATTATTTCGTTTATTGCATTAAGAGATTTATGACGACTTAGATTACTTTTATTACTTTTATTACTTTTAATTATAACCGGTGAATATAAATCTTCCAAATTTTCGTTTTTATTCATTTAATATTTTTAAAATAAAAATTTAGGAATTATTATTTTTTAATTCCGGACTCGCATTCTTACACTCTTATGAGTGTTTTTAACCTCTGTAGAACCTCCGGAATGTGTCGGACTTTTTGTTCCTATACTCAAAAGAAGTATGTTCCGAACCTCTCCTCTCTTCCGGAATGCTTAAGAATATTTTAATAAAATAATATTTTATTCTTTATAAAAAAATAATATTTTAATATATATAAGATTATTTTAGTTGAAATACAACTATTTTAGTTGAAATACAATTATTTTAGTTGAAATACAACAATTTAAATATATAAGTCTATTTTAATAGAAATACTAATATAAATTATTATTTTGATATAAATTATTATTATGTTGATTATTATGTTGATTAAGTTTTGGACATAGTGTTACATGTCGCTGAAAATTTTTCTTTAATATAATTATTTGACAACCTCTACATTTAACTTTTTCTTTTAAACAATCCTTACACTGATATTTACTATCATAAAACTCTGTCTTAGGTTTAGTAATTTGACAACTTGTACATTGTCTTGTAGAACTTATACAAGAATTATAATGATTAGTAATTCCTTGAATTGTAAAATATTTATTACAATTACGACATAACTGATCTTTTAATTTATCTTTTTTATTTTTTTTAACCTCTTCTGGTTGTTCGCATAATTTTAAATGACGTGCAAAATTTTTTGATGTTATATTTTTATTACATCCGGAACATATTTTTTTGTTATTACTTTCAACAAATTGATTTTTATCAATATAATTATTTTGAGCTACATTATTATTTTGAGCTACATTATTATTTTTATCAACATAATTATTTTGAGCTACATTATTATTTTGAACAAAAGGATTATTTTGTGCTACATTATTATTTTGTGCTAAATAATTATTATTATTTTGCCTAGGTGTATTTTGCCTAGGTGTATTTATTCTAGCAGTATAAAGATTTTGTTCTTTATCTGAAATAAATAAATGCTTTAATCTTTGTAATGGTTGCTCTGATTGAATATTATTATACTGAATACTATTATTAGGTTGAATATTATTCTGAATACTATTATTAGGTTGAATACTATTATTAGGTTGTAATTGATTCATATGCATACCACATGGTGTGTTTTTCATATGAGAATATAATAGTGTTTGATTTAAAAAACGCATATTGCAAACTTGACAAATTTGAGTCATTTCCATTTTTTTATTTTTATTAGGAAAAATTTTATTTTTATAATTTATGTATTTTTATTGTTTAAAAATGATGTTACCAAATGTTGGTGGAGGTGCATATATCCCGAATAATCGTGAATCAGAAATAGAACTAGAAAATTATATAATGAAAACTGGAGACGTTTTATCTGGTCCATTACATCTTTCTATTCTTCCACAACAAAATACAGAGTTAACAAATAAACAATATGTTGATACACAAATCAATGACTTAAAAGAAAAATATATAAACGATGTTATGGTTCCGCTGATGAACGAATTAAAGTTGCTTAAACTTAATGACAAATCATTAAACGAAAAATTATTAAAACTTGATAAAAAGGATAGAGAGCTAGAAGCAGATATAGCAAAACTTTTTAAAAAGATTTCTGAACAATCAAAAATTTTAATATTACTTTCTATAAATTTAAAATCTGCTGTAATTAAAAATAAACATCAGATAAAAATGTTAAAAGAACAATTAGAAGATGAAATAGAAAAACTACCTGAAAGAATTAAAAAAAATTTAAAGCAGTTACAAACTACATTCCAAAAAAGTGTTGATGAATTGAGTTCTAAAATTTCTCAACAAATTAAAAAAATAAATCAATTAAAAATTGAAGTAAAATCACTTAATGAAAAAGTTGATAAAATGAAAACTCTGAAAATCAATTTAGAAAATGAATTAAAGAAAAATTTACAAAAAAACTCTAAAGAAAATAAAGAACAGTTAGATTCCATTAAAAGAAAAGTAGATGGTCTTAAAGTTCAATTAAATGCTTTAAAAACAGAATTAAAGAAAAGTGAGAAAAAATTAGAAATGACTGAAAAAGAAATTAAAGTACATCACACGCTTCTTGATGCAATAGATAAAGTGCAACAAGCAATTAATAAAGTTATCTCGAAGTTGTTAGATATTCATAAACGTAAATCTTAAACGAGTATTGTAAATATTAACTTAAATATTTTTTACCTACAAAAATTAAAAATCATAAAAAATATAAATATAATTTAAAAAATATAAATATAATTTTAAAAATATAAAAGTATAAATATAATTTTTAAAAAAAATTTAAAAATATAAAAGTATATAATTTTAAAAATGGATAAAATTAGAGCTGATAATTTTAAAAGAATAAAACAATTAGAAGAGTTAATAAAACAAAGAAATATTATGAAAGAAAATCATAGAATAAAAAGAATGATTGATGCAGGTTTGGTTCCTGATAAAGTTAAACCAAAAACCCAATCTGTAAAAGTTAAGAACAAAAAATAAACATTTTTTATAATTTATATTTTTCCCAAAAGTCAAATTTATTACTAAAAAATGCCTATAATTTATAAACACAATCTTAAACAATTTGCTTCAAATCAAAAAATTGCTCATGAACCACGTATGAATCCGGTTTACCATTATGATAATAGAGAAACCGTTCAAAAAGAAGGGGATGGCATCTTTTCTGGTATTGGTAGTATCGTTAACTTAATTAAAAATAATAAAGATTTGATTACATCTGCTGCAAAAGGAGCAGCTGCTATAGGTAGTACAGCTAGTGCAATATCAAATGCTGTTAAATCACAAAACGAATTAAAACAACTAGAAGCTATTCGTAAACTCAAGAATGATTCTGAAGAACTAAAAAAATTAAAAAAACTTTCAGATGAAACAAAAAACAAAATTGCTAACATAGCTGTAGAGGGTGATAGTAAACAAAATGAAAAAACAATTGAAGAAATAAGAGGTAATGGCGTGAGCAGCGGAGCTGGTCTAGCAAAATTCTAAAATTATATTTTAGTAAAAATTTTTTTTTCTGTCTGTGAGAAAAACAAAAAGTCAAATTATTTTTTATTAAAATGTCTTCGCTTATCGAAAATAAATTTAGATTAGACGATCCTCCGTTCGTCAGTTACAATCAAAAAAAGAATGACTATATAAGAATTGCTATGAATCCCGGATCTTCCAGTAGAGTAAATACTGGAGGAGATTTAATTTTTGAAGTTGATAATCAGCAGAGTTATTTATATCTACCTGATTCATTTTTACACTGTGAATATTCTTTATATAGTGATGCTAATTTTACAACACCATTACCAGATACCGATAATATTGCATTAGAGAATAATTTTTTTCCAAGATTATTTACACAAATGCGTTTAGATGTTGCAACTCAAAATATAGAAACAATAAGTGATTCTCCAGGTGTAATTGATACAATGCTTAGATTTGTAACAATTGGTGAAAATAATAAAAAGCATGAAATCGAAGGTTGGTTTCCTGATACTAATGATGGTATAATTATTGATGATTTAACTCACGCTGGAACAGATGCCGCAGGAATTGCGAAAGATGTAGAAAATATTGCAAAACATTTAAATAAAACAAATAATGAAGCATATAAAGAAAGACGTGAATTTAACAAAAAAAGTAAACAGACAGTAAATTGGTCATTGTCTCCATTATTTGGATATTTAGATTATGATAAAATATCATATCAGTTAAAATTTAAATAAATAATTCATCGTACAGCAAATAATGAATTAATCTTTTTTGGTAAAACTGGAAAAAAAGCATATTTAAAAATTGATAGACTTGAATGGTGGATTAAGCATATTTCTCCTAGTTTAGAGATTGAAACAGCTATTGCAAAAAGATTAAATACTAACAAACCAATTCCAGTAAATTTTCTAAAGCGTACTGCTAGTTCAGTAACTTTTTCCGAACAAAGATTTAACTGGCATTTTACTAGAACTGCGAATACTCCAAGATATTTATTACTAACATTTCAAAGAAATAATTCTCCAAGTTTTGATAAGAACAATAATATTTTTCATATTAATACAATTCGAAGTTTACAAGTTTCATTAAATCAAACTCGATATCCAATTGATCCATTAAGATTCGATGATACCAATAATCAATTTATGGAAGGATATGATTCTTATAGAAATCTTTGTATAGAATTTGGAGTTGAACCACAATTAACTCCTGGAGATTGGAGACATTTATATCCAATTTTCTGTTTCGATTTAAGTGCACAATCAGAAGATATTATTAAAAATGGTTGTGATGTAACAATTAATATTGAAAAAAAAGATTCCACAACTTCATTGATGGCTTATGGTTTATTGCTAGAAGATGCAAAATATTCTATTGAAATTCTTAATGGAAAGATGGTTAGGATGGTTAGGAGCTTCGCTCCGATAGGTTAAAGCCCAAGACTTAGTCGATTAATTAATTTTTTTTCATAACTAGAATAGATTAAAATTTTTGTTAACTTAAAAATTCTTAACTTAAAAATTTTTTCATAACTAGAATAGATTAAAAAAAATTCTTAACTTAAAATTTTTTCATAACTAGAATAGATTTAAATTTTTGATAACTTAAAATTTTTTTATTAAAAATGTCGCAAGCGAAAAGTAATATTAATAATAAAACTGTTGAATTAAAATTACGTAATATTGTTGACAAAAATACCCCTAAAACTATTACGATTAATAAAAAAAAGTATTACATAAGTAAACCAATGATAGAGAATATTCAATTACCAGAAGAAAAGAATGGCGGGATTCTCCCATTAATTCCACTGATAATAGGAGGCATAGCTGCAGCAGGAAGTGTTGCAGGTGGGACAGCTGGTATTGTCCAAGCAGTAAATAAAAATAAATCAGAGAAGGCAGCATTAGAAGAACAAAAACGTCATAATAGAGAGTTAGAGAAAGTTGCTAGGGGTGAAGGGACATCGGAGATGTCTTCCAGGGCTTCGCCCGAAGGAAAAGGAGTAGTAGATAATTTTATTAGTAAATTAAAATTAGTTGATGAAGGAAAACGAGTTCTTAAAAATATTCTCCACAATGTTGATGATTTAATTGAAATTAAAGAAACTAAAGATGGTTCTGGAATATATCTAAGTCCTAGTATGATTCGGTAATAACCTCAGGACCTTTGGTTCTTTTCGGTAAAACAATTTTTTTTATCTTCTTAATTTTTTTATCTTTTAAAATGAATACTAAAAATTCCGAAAATTTAATTAAATTAAAAATTTCTAATTTAGATTTATTGAATTATCTATTAAACAAAAATAAAAACTCAAACTGTAAAATTTATGAAGGTAACGACGACAAACAAAGTTTGGCTACTACCTACGGTGGTGACATACAAAAAACATTAGAAAACTTTCCTGGATTTATTTGGAGTAAATATTCGAAAGAAAAACATCTTCCTGGTCATTCATATACCGGTCCAGGAACTCGATTAGATATAAGACTAGATGAGAATAATAATCCGAAACCAGGTGAAGAACCGATAAATAGAGTAGATGCCGCAGCTTACAGGCATGATTTAGCTTATCGAAATCATGATCTAAGTTCTCGACATGCAGCTGATAAGAAGATGATTCAAGAATTAGATAGTATTCAAAATCCTACATTTAGAGAAAAAATTGAAAGAATGTTTGTTAAGAAAGCTTTACAAGCTAAAATATTATTCGGTCAGGGTTTAAATGAAAATCATAATTCAGACGTTTATCCATCTGAAATTCATAAAGAATATAGAAAGCCTAAATATTTATTAAAAGTAAAAGTATTTAATAAAGATGATATTTGGAGTGCTGATCTTATTCATATGCCGAATGAAAGGGACTACAAATACGCATTGACAGTTATAGATTTATATACACGATACGCTTGGGTAAAACCTTTAAAAAATAAAAGTGGTCTATCAGTTAAATATGCGTTTGAAGAAATCTTTAAAGAAAGTAATAGAAAGCCAAGGAAATTGTTTGTTGATAAAGGGTCGGAATTTTATAACCGAAACGTTCAGCCACTATTTGAAACTGTTTATTCAACTGAAAACGCAGGAAAAGCTATAGTGATAGAAAGATTCAATCGGACGTTAAAAAATAAATTATTCAAGAAATTTACTGAGCAAAGAAATCAGAAATGGTTGAGGATATTACCAGGAATTGTGGAAGAGTACAATAATAAAGTTCATTCTGGTATTGAAGAAACTCCAAAGAATGCTTCTGACGACCCTGATTTAATACGAAAGAAAATATTCGAGAATAATTATTCGAATGAGAGTAATCCGAATTTGCAGAAACTTAAGCCGAAATTTAAAATTGGAGATAGAGTTAGAATATTTAAATATAAGAATAAATTTGAAAAAGGCTTTGTTGGCTATTGGACTAAAGAAATATTTGAAGTTTGCAAAATAAATAAAACTTATCCGATTACTTATGAAATTAAAGATTTAGATAATGAGGATATCAGAGGTCGTTTTTATCAAAATGAATTACAGAAAACAGAGCTTTAACCTTTAGGTGGCGCTTTAGCTAGCTTCGCTTGAGTTATAGATTGTTTAACTCTAACATAATATCTAGAAATGGTACTCCTTTTTGTAATTTGTACAAAACGTATAAACATAATTGTCCACAATAAGTAGTGCCTGGTGTTTGAATTTGAAACGTATTGTATGTTCCCGTTCCAAGTAATTCTTTTACTTCATTTGTAGGGGGCAAACCGTATGAATCAAAATAATAGTTCTCAGCCTCCGGGCGATCAAAATAATAGTTTTGCTGATGATTTTGAACGCCTGCTGACCAATGTACGCCTTTTTGGTCTGAAGTGTGAAGATTGGTTACGAAATTTACAGTTATTGATGGAACTTTGTTCCGGGAACTGAAGGTTCCTGTTGGCTTATTTTTTAGGAATTGTAATTCGTCTCATTAGAACATGAAAATTCTTTATTCCTAATTCATTTGCGATTTTCTTTAGGTCGAAATTTGTCGTAGTTTGCGTTCCATATAATTTTAAAAACTCATTTATGTTGTTCATTTTATAATAAAAAAATTTCTTAAGGGACCCCTAGAAGTCAGAAGGGACCCCTAGAAGTTAGAAGGGAGGGGGTAGTAGAACTACGTTCATATGATATTGAAGGATATATTCTTGCGGCTTCTTCCACTTTTGTTTCTTCCACTTTTAAAGAAATATTATTAGTCACATGATATATTTTAAAAACCTGAAAAATGGATTTAAAAGACGTTTTTAAAAATACTAATTTTTGGTGTCCTAGAACGGTCATGATTTAAGCAATGAAAATTGTAATTCTCAAATTTGAGATACTCAACTTTTATGATTTTCGGTGTCCTAGAACGGTCATGATTTTGAGGGTGAAAATTGTAATTCTCAAATTTGAGATTTTGAAAAATTTGAAAATTGGGTACTTTTAAAAACGACATAAATTCATGAATTTAGTCCCTTTTTCAGGTTTTTAAGACCTAAATTCATGAATTTATGTCGTTTTTAAAAGTACCATTTTTGAAAAAAATGGTGCTTTTTGAATGAACCAAATTCATGAATTTAGGTCTTAAAAACCTGAAAAAGGGACTAAATTCATGAATTTATGTCGTTTTTAAAAGTACTTTTTTTTTTGATTTTATGGTGTCCTGGTCCGGTCTTCTTCCCATTACTCATCTTGATCAAATGGTCACCTTACACAATAATGTAACCATATTTTGGCAGAAGTTCTCAAAGTATCAATATTCAATGGTCTACAAAATATAAAAATATTTTTATAGTTTCTGGGTTCAGAAAATAAACAAACGGGTAGTAAAACTGCCCTGTAAGTCTCATACGATTTCTTAAATGTTCTGTAGTCACAAGTGTGACATTTTAAGCTAGGCCTAATTCTCAGTGTCGACTCGTGCGCGAATCCAATCTCCACTTATTTGTCACCTTGAAAAAACGCTTCTTCAGGGAAGGAATTTTGCCACGTCACACTTGTGAATTTTGCACAATAGCATTCCCATGGCAAAATCCTCTACAGCTAAAATCAATACAAATCATGAAAAATTGACAAAACTGCAATCTTAAGAGCACACATGAGCCTCAAGCAGAAAACTGTGAAAATGACCCTTTAGTTTGAGATGATGAATTGATACGCATACAGTAATACTGTGGGCAAAAAAGTAAAAAAGTGCCGAACTACTCACTACGAAAAACATAGATTCTATCTGCAATTTACAAATAGTGCTATGAATTGAATATTAAGGCCTATACTTTAACAAAGCTAGGGGACATCTCTGTCAATTAAGGTGCTTTTATTCGACATTCTTCTCTACAAGGTCACTTTGTTAACAGCTTGCCCCGGTCCACCTTATCATTCTAATGCTCATGAAACAAAATTTCAACAATATCTTAATTGAAAGTCCATTTCCAGCCCCAAAGCAAAGTAGCTGCATGCTGATCATTTCTACATACTAGTGTCATAGAATGGCGTCTACCACAATTCACGTTTTTGCAGTTGCTTCAATTACATATAATTTTTGGAAAGCGTGTATGGGCATGTTTCGCCTGTCTGTTCATTGGAATTTAAGTGCAACATAAAATTGTCAACATCCTACTGCTACGAATACAAGCCTTATATGCATAGTGTCAAATAGGTACATGTACATTCGCATTTGCAGGAACGGACAAGAAAATAATTTCATACTATCATACATTCCTACTATAAATTTATATTTTGCTTCATATGAAAAACGGCTATATAGCAGTGAGCTTATAAAACACAGTAAAGTCATCGTTAACACCAGCTTTTAATTTATAAATTAATTCATCGATTTATGTAGTACAATTAGCCTGATGCGTATGTACACAAACTTGGTTGTAGAGAAATATGGACCGAAAGGAAGGATGCTTGTCAAGAAGCAGTCAACTAGCGGCATAGGAACGAAGCAGCACTTTAGGTATGAGTTCTTGAAAAGGATCTTCTCCATTTCACATAGGCCTGCCGTGAAACAGATTTTGAAGCTGCATTTTGCTGTCGAAAGCATAGAGCAAATTAGTGTTTTGCCTACCTCTCAGAGTAGCACATAATTTGATAACAAATCAAAAAGCAGACACCAGGAGAATAATATTGAACACAAATGGTGCAATGCTTGAAATATATCTAGGACTGTGAAATTGGAGTTGCCGTAAATCACAGATGTACATCATTTAACTTGAAACAAATGTGGATCTAGGATAACTGAACTTTATTTTCCTCACCGGTGTTATATTTTCTAAGAGAAAAAATAGCACTGCTTTCAAATGGTAAATATGCTTTAAATCAAATAGAGTGCTTTATTATCATACTCTAAGACAATAAAGCACTCAGACTTTCGGTCGAAATTGAAATTCGGTCGTATTGAAAGATACATCATTTTGAGCAATGTCTTGTCTCATGTCATTGTAATAATAATGGATATGGCTTGCGCTTTGAATTTTAGCCTGAATGAGGGTATAGCCTATGCATGTACTTTTTCATGTACTACGGTATCATCAGCCCGTCTCTATTTCTTCTTTCATCTCTTAAAAAGGATTCGTTATTTACACCAAAGTATAATTTGTTAGGAGAATTTTTCCCATTGCTTCATAGTTATCAAAATTCATCTAGAGGGATAAAATCGACACTGCAGCGACTGGCTTATCAATTTCTCTGAGCATCAAAGTCGAAAGTCCTGATTAATAGACTGTGCTTGAGGGCATTTCGGTGAGGGCATCTGAAGAATCCTTCTTCGGGATAGTGTGGTGCATCAAGTAGATTTGTACTTACATGTGTGTTAGCTGGGAATTCCGATTTGGGACAGTACCATAGTACCTGCAGTATTCTAGTTGAACGTAGTTGGTAGACTACATGTATAGGCCTACTTGCTTTTCATCTTATTCCATTTGTTTCCAGTCTTCATGGATTGTATTAGGCTTACATCCTTCGCTATAGCTTTGCTGATGATGCTTCCCATTTTCTGCCGTCCCAAATTAACGTCTCCCATTTTTGTTTGATCTCGCTCGTGCAGATTTCGAGAGATTTTTGAAAACCTAAAAGCCTAGAAAAATTTGTATTTTGGCTGGGGAGGCCTGAATTAATGGCAACATTTGGATAACGTTGGAGAACTAATAATACTATTATCATTGTTCTATGATACTGTAATACTAATATAGAACTACTATAATAAAGTACTATAAATAACTACCTATAATACTAATTATTGTTTTTGGAATTTACACTGTATTTGATGAATACGATTGTCGCAAACAGACGATGAACCAAAAGTATGTTGAGGTATTCTTCTTAAAGAATTTATTGGCTATAAAATTGTAATAAAAACTGTGTAGGCTCACAGGACCGACGTTTCGTGTATTCACGCTTTTTAAGGGGCAGAAAAGCTAAAAACAATCAACAGAAAGTCAGTAGAGCATCAGGAGGGACAAGCATAGTTATTTACGCAGTGGGTTAAAGAATTCTACCCTTACAATAATTGGTCAAAATCTTTTGCAGAAGTTGGCAGAAACACAACGTTATAAGGATTTTTTGTCTTGCTTCATCTTCGAATTGACAATTTTACTATAGAGGAGTAGAAGTGCATGCCACACGACAATTCTCTGAAGAAGGTTTACTTAAATAAAACTCGGAATCATTTCAACTACTGGACCCTATTATGTGAGCCTAAACATTCTTTTTGCCATTCCATTACGGCCGGGTGGTGTGTCATCGATTTCATTGTTAGTGAGTAAGTAGGGTTGTCCGCCGATATTTCACATGTCATTTTTCTATGAAAGTCGTTTATATAGCTCCAATTCCAAATTAGACGGCCTTAATTGCATGATTAAGGCCGTCTAATTTGCTGTGTGATACCATTGAGGTAGGAGCATTTCACCATCCATCTTCTCGTTCCCATTGAAAATGGCATTAAGGAGATTCCTATGTTTCACAATTATGATTAGTAGATATCTCAAGCTTGACATGCTTTAATGTTCTGAGCTGCATGGACTCTGTAGAAAATTATCATTGATTTCAGTCATTTACAGATGAAAATCTTGGATTTTTGATGTCATAGATTTTTAGTTCAGTAACACTGCATATACCTTTCAAATGATCAGCCTAAATCGTCTGGCGCTACGCGTCTTCAGTGTTACTTCCTTTCGAGTGACACAGAGCGGTCATGAATAGGCATGAATAGGCCTAATCCATTTCTATGGTCTGATCGCACGAGTTCAAAGATCACTAGTTGCACAGAAATAGTCAAACAGCCACAACGAGATTCTGCTAGGAACAATGCCGAAAATGAGACTTTTACAGAATGAAATAAGCCTACCACGAAGCTGCGCATCTGTCGAGTTCTATCCGGTTCCTTATCTTGTCAGATACGATCAAAGAAAAACACATTTCGATGCAATAGGACGAAGATTTTTTATATGCAGTTTCTTCAGATCATTTTCTATGCACGCAAATCTGTTTGTGAGGCTATTCACATTCAGATTTGGCAAGTCTCCTAATGTTGAAAAATACAAGTATTTTCAGTAATTTTTCATGTATACCTCAAAGTCGGTAGTTTTGAATCCTCATGGATGCGCTGCCGTATCCACTGGATTAAAAATTACGCTGCTTGAGGCTTGTCGGCATCTCTGTTATTTTTGTCTGTTTTTTCTGTTACTGCATGAATTGCTTGAATGAATGTTTTTAGTTGTGTGTTAGTGCAAGTAGGTAAGATGAGAATCGTCATTCGGCTTTCAGTCAAAAACTGTGCCAGAAGCCAGTGGATCCCCGGATAGATTGCGGATAGCTTCACGCATCGAATGTATAACCAACGAATATCGAAATCAAATGCTAGATGACAGCGTAGGGATAGCAAACTGATATTCAATAATGAGATATAATTTTCTTTAAGCAGCATTTTTAAATTAAATCAAAAAAGTCATCAGTTAGCCAAACTCTGTATTATTATCCAATCTTACAAATTTTTACCGATATGACGGCCTGTTCACGTAGAAAGGATTTTCAAATTACATCTTACATAAAAATCAATGTATCAATGTCTGATAAGTTGAACATTCATCTTTGTTATTGAGGCTTGGTTTCATAGATTTTATTAATATGGCCTCTCTGAAACGTAGGTTAATGCTGTTTGTATCAAACGCTATGATTTTGACTGTAAACGGGAAAGCTATGTTAGGAGAGCAACTTAGGTGATGTTTGAGTACACTTGAGTCTTTGTTTGTGGCATGTTCTTTAATGCGTGTATGGAGTGAACGGACTGCACTCCCGATATAATTGCTTTTACACGTTTTGCATGTTATTTCATACAATACCATAGCTCTCAAACAGATGTTGTTGTCAGCAATAACGCACTGATTCAATTTACACTGATGTTTGTAATGTGATTTTCTATTTACGAATGGCTTTGAGAAAATCACATTCCAAACATAAGTGTAAATTGAATCAGTGCGTTATTGCTGACAACAATATCTGTTTGAGAGCTATGGTAGCAAAACGTGTAAAAGCAATCATATCGGGAGTGCAGTCCGTTCACTCCATACACGCATTAAAGAACATGCCACAAACAAAGACTCAAGTGTACTCAAACATCACCTAAGTTGCTCTCCTAACATAGCTTTCCCGTTTACAGTCAAAATCATAGCGTTTGATACAAACAGCATT
This sequence comes from Prostheceraeus crozeri, assembly GCA_907163375.1. Taxonomy (NCBI): domain Eukaryota; kingdom Metazoa; phylum Platyhelminthes; order Polycladida; family Euryleptidae; genus Prostheceraeus; species Prostheceraeus crozeri. Next base: position 51,383 of record CAJQUW010009458.1, on the reverse strand, counting down.
AACCTACGTTTCAGAGAGGCCATATTAATAAAATCTATGAAACCAAGCCTCAATAACAAAGATGAATGTTCAACTTATCAGACATTGATACATTGATTTTTATGTAAGATGTAATTTGAAAATCCTTTCTACGTGAACAGGCCGTCATATCGGTGAAAATTTGTAAGATTGGATAATAATACAGCAGTTTGGCTAACTGATAACTTTTCTGATTTAATAGCAAACTGACATCAAAGTCGCGATTGCTACATATCCATTGTTAACAAAGGGATGCCAGCGGATAACCAGAAAGCACAGCCGATAGCACGGATATCCGTCAAAAACAACGAACCAGATATCGGTTGGATATCAAGCATATTCGCTTATAAGATACGGATCTCCTTGGGATAAAAATTTGTTATCCGCGGAGATAGACTGGATATCCAAGCGGCTCCTGGCGTAGAAATAATGGTGTGCATCCGTTCAGCCGTGAAGATCCGTGGATATCCGGAGAAACTATAAGATGCTGATCGGGCATCCGTTTGCTCGGAGGGGTGCGATTTAAAGAAGGCGACATGCAGTGCTTCAGCATCATCATTGTGCCTAATTTAACTATGGTACAATGTAGGCGAAAGTAGACAGTAATGTTTTCTCGTAATGATGATATCTGCACATGCATGTGACAGATATTTTAGAAGTCTAATTTTCGTATGTCTACATGTGCATTCATACCATTGCTGCCCACTGCGATCTCTTGTTTTTTAGATTCTCTCATTTTCTAATCCCAGCAAATAAAAGTATCTTTAAGAACCTCAGAGCCCTATCGAATGCTTAGAGTGAATTTTGGTAGCCTATTTTGGCTTCAATTCATAAATAACAATATCAAGAAAATAACAAAAATCATTGAAAACCATAGTCTGAAAGGGAAGTGACATCTGCTGATATCCTTCTATTCTTGTTCTTTGTCCTGTTCATATTTATTATTGTCGTCAAGTTTTTCCTCTAATTTTTGCTCACTTGGTGTGAGGCCCATAAATGCTCTTCTGTTTTATCCCTTTACAAAGATCTTATTGACAATAGGTCCATTGCTTTCGGATATTGTAACTTCCATACTGTGCTCCCCTCCACTTCCTTGCTAAATTCACATTCCAAAAATTAGACCTAATCAATTTCTCAGTTTCAATTCCACAAGTCCTTCCTCCAGTTTCATGCATTTTCAAGGAATGACTTGCCTACTTGACGATCCCGTGAATAAACCAAAGAATGTAGGCAAGGCCTACTATTCAGGCCATGTCGTTGCCCTCCTGACAAACACAGTGTCAACTTTTCGGTCTCATTACTTGACATGAGATGGCAATTTTGTAATTGATCGATTCGAACATTCTGCAAATTATATTTCGATCACGATGAATGTTCCAGATGACAGAAAATTGCCCCTGCGATTAGCTCATTTATAGTGTGATGATCATTGAAACTTACCTTGACAAATAATTCTGGCAGTGGATAACATTGCATTGGAAGAAAGCATGATCGCCTTATTTCTGTGATGCAAAATTTACCATGAACCGCTGTCTGAACTTAGATTGTAAATCTTGGGCATCATTTGATATAGGCCTATTTGATTCTATGTTAGCTTATTCTTTTGAGATAAGCGCTTTATTCGATACATAAAATTGTTGAGAGAACTTCTGTCCGTATGTTTAGATATTAATATACCGCATTGCATTATCGATCGTTTTTGAGTCAAATATACCAAATGCGTCAAATTGTTCGGACGCGTCAGGAAGTTTTCAGAATTTATTTCATGATTTTGAGTCAAATATACGAACTGCGTCAAAATGTCTGACTTCAATTTTCATTTACTTAAGGTTGAGTCAAATATACTTCTTGCGTCTAATATACCATTTGCGTCATAAAGACCGACTTGCGTCACGTCACGTATCTGAAGTGACGAATTCAGTTGGTAAAAATGGTTTTCTGCGTCAAATTGTCCGACTTGCGTCATTGAAAATCTCCCTACATGTATACTGTTGGAATAACAAAAGGATTCACAATCTCCGAGAGATAGCATTAGCCATCCAAGGTGCCTTGATGACAGTAGCAGCCTTGACCAGTCCATCGCGCCAAAACCGGCCTAAATGCTTCCTCCGCTGAATCGACCATGTTCTGAAATGCAGCAAACTGCGTATCTCTCACTAGACAGTCAACAAACTCTTCCGATTTGGAAATCAGGGTAAACCGCCATTACTCGTCCACATCACGCGATTCTACTCATCAGCGTTCCTTTTAGAATGTCACTCACACCATTTTGATCTTTTCACTTGTGTTCGAGACCTGCAACATGTTCATTCATTCGCATAAATTCACTAAAATTCAAAAGTTATTGAGAGGCATGCGTACACTGCATGTCCGTGAGGTTTGTATTCTTTGGTCTTTCAGATCCGTCCTGCTTTACAACTTTTTCTTCTTCACACCACCGCACCCACCAATTCTCAACAGCTGGCACACATGCGAAGCATCCAATTCTCTACAAATATGCGCTACGTCCAAAGCGAATCATTCTAATAGCCACATATTTTGTGAGTTCATCTTCGTGCTTCATCATGCAGTTACTACACCCTCTCTCATAGCTGCTGTCACGATCTGCATACTTGATGTCAAAAGAGAAATTGCATCTGAAACGTCGGCATGACGTAGGTTCAGTGTTTTCTAAGCAAATTTCACTTCGGAATTCTAACGATCATTGTTGCTGACGCAATCTGCATAGTGGTTGTCAATATGTAGTTATCTGTTTGCTGTCGAACAAAGATGTTTAGCAGAATTCAGAGCTGTTCGCATGGTCGAAGGGCATCATGGTTTCCCATCGATCGGGATTCGTCCACGTTATGACCATAGACGGTCGTCAAGAAAGAAGGCGAATTCGTCGTCATACATGAAGATGCTACTTGCCATCGTGAATTTCCTCTTTGAACTCTTCACTCTCTTCGACACCGTCCATTGCTTTGATATTCTCCTTTCCAAAGCATCACAGAGATGGTTATCTCTATCTTAAGAGGCGTTCTTTAAAGACATTTGACATGTCCAGAAACTCAGAGATCCTCTTCTGATCGAGAGAGGGCTAGATTGGGAGGTAGGGCCTATAACTCTTCAAAAGATTAGAATCAAAATCCTAAAGGATTTGGTTGAGAAAAATGCTAACAACATGACAAGAGACAAATACACCTGCTTTATAAAAAGCGCTTTCATTTAAATTATCGCGGAATTGGGCTATTTTTTAAATTGGACAAATTTGGGTTCAATAGCCTGCACTGTCTTTGATCAAGGGCTTCAATATAGCTTTTCATTTTTAAAATTTGTGATTCAACATCTCATTTTTCTACTGAGGTAATTTGATTTCGCCTGTTTTAACCATTTCAACGAATGAAGCGACTCCTTTAATATGATGGATAAAAACATAGAAATTTCGTGAAACATTGATGACAGATGTCTTGTTGATGAGATTGATTGAAATTATGAACATCTAAACTACTGGTATATGATTTGCTCATCGTCAAAGCTAGGATTAAAAAATGCTTTGAAATCGAGGAAAATATGATACCCTATGTAGCTGATATCTGTGTCATATTCTCGCAGATTCTGAATTTCATCTATTGTAATCATTCTGATAATCTACAATCAACAATTTCACATTCAAGTTTCAAATGAAATGTTCAGCTACTTCAATTTTGCAGTTTTAAAATTGATCTCAAAAAACTGGATTGAAGACAGATTGATGATATTTTACGCATTGATTACAGAAAGGGATCTTGTTCAATCATATTTTTGTTTCATTTAGTACATGTAATTAGTGTAATTAGGATAAACATTTCCTTCGCTGTAAATGTGATAAAAAATTGGTGCATGATCTTTGATATCGAAAAACTCGATTGTTCTCAGAATTAGTTTTTTAAGGAACAGTGAAATTTTGAGCTTAAAAAATTTGATACAGGGTAAAAATGTGATTCCAATATTCGAACAGGCATTATGCTGGATAAATTGACTGAGAAAACTGTGTGTCCGGATAAACTTCAGTTATTCTTAAATTATCAATAGGAAATGCCACCCTTACAAAACATTGTCCAGATATGCCACCGTGACAACCAGTATGCAGATTTTGCCATCTACTGTGCAGATTGAGAAGATCTAAATTTAGATTGTCAACAGCTGTGCAGATTCTGCCAACCGCTTTGCAGATGAAGAATTTCTATATTTAGATTGACATCAAGTGTGCAGGTTGTGACAACAGCTACGGTAAAAGGTATACTTCTGTTAGAAAGAAAGCTAATTCTGCAATTATGCGATGTTCCAACTTATCCAAACATTGATCCTATGTAGTAAAATGAACGATATCTTCAGATGTCTCTACAGGACGGGGCACATGGAAATTTGTTTGGGAGCAAGATCGACTTAGAAATTCAACAGCTGCCATTGATTAGTAATGATAAATGTTAAGTTTTTTCTGTCAGAACAAATTTCTATGCACAATATTGCATCTATCATACTGAATTGTCGTTTCATTCCGGCACGAAATTCTCAGTAAAATATCAAAGCTTATTACATGAAATTAGAAAATCGGTTTCGTAATACTGGGCATATTGCCTCATTTTTTATTTATTTTCTAATGCACGTTGATGGTTGCTGACAGCTCTTGACTCTTCCTCACTTCGCAATTTAGATAAGTCTGACATTCTAGTCAATGGAGCGGTTTAATACATTCATATATGAAATTTACAGCGAAATGTCGTTGCTCCATTCGAGAAAATTTGATTTTCCATAAATGTTTCTGTATCATAGCTAGCGTTTATAAAGGTTATGCGTGACCGGTCATAGAAATCATGCTTGAAGTTGCGGTACAAATATCATGTCTAAAAGCATGATCTCACACCCATGAATACAATAGAGTGCACAATTAATTTTCTAATACATTGCTTGAAAGCACATGTACAAAGCACGGTCTTTGAGCCATTTTTGAAACACTGGCTATAAAACAGTTCTTAGTATTGTAACGTCATTGTTTAAGATACTGTGCTAAACTTATTTTAGCCCTTTAATTGTCAATGCAGGGCCTCGATCCTGAAACGATGAAGTCTGATTTCATCTAAAATATTTCAACATCAGCGCATTGTGTTTTGGAAATATTCACGTCACGTGTGTAGAAGTGACAAAGTGCACAATAAGTGATCATCAAATTCATCTGAAAGTATAGACAGCAAATATACACAATTATGGAATTTTTATGAATCCTAATAATTTTATATTTATTTTGCATGGATTATTTTGTACATATCTTGTATGGAATATCACTATTTGGAAATGTCTGAAAAGTGTGTTTTAAAAAGCTATGAACTGTGAAGAAATATTCGATCTATGAACAATAACGTTCCTATGAGTGACAATAGACAGGAACAATCATCGCCTCTCGCCGCGTTTGCTGACCGCTCATCACAGGAGGGTGGGGGAAAATATCCAACGGTGATGTAACTTGACACCCTGCCGGATTGATGGCATCAGAGAATCTTCCTAATTGTGAAGTGACAATCTTTCTTTTCATCTTTCTTATAAAGGCTCTTGTAATTCATGCCTTCATCAAATGTGAGAGTCTGACGAAGATTAAATCGAAAATTTACTCAGCAGAGTATTTTTATTTTATACCCGCAAGGCTATTAACACAAATCAACTCCATTCTTAATATCAAAATGATAATGCTTCCTGGTCAGGCATCAGTGTACTTTCGCAGATGGTGCAGTCCTTGATAAAGGTCAAGACGACGGAAGCGTTGTGCTTTGTTTGTACCTATCATTTTACCTTGAATATATTTGGACTGAAAACTTTAAAAAAGGGAGTGCTCAGATCTTTTGAAAAATGACTAAAATAAAATATGAACTGTGACACAGATCGACGCATACAAGTCACATACAGGTCAAGTTACACAAGTTTTGGAATAATATCATGTTTTACTGCTTTTCCATTCGTACAACGAAATAATCTAATGAAGAGATTAACAAAGAGAGATATTGGAAAGTACCGACACTCTATTAAATATACTTCCGGTTTGCTAGCTCTGGAGCAATGTTTGACATCAAAATTACAGTTGGATGATGTCTCCGATAGTCATGAAATCCACGGGTGAATGCAATTATCGACTAATAAATCCCAAAAACATGAGTTCTGAGGACGGACACATCCAGAATAAACAAAGACAGAAATGATATATAAGAATACAGTTCTTTTAAGTCAAACCACGGACACAGTGTACAGCAAACATGCATCTAATAACCATTTCATTCATTCTATCGTCTCTGCTGAGTGTTGGGATATGCCGATGGGTGGATCCCAAGTGGACGTCTACTCATCCTGAAACCGAGGATCTTACGGTAAGACGTCTTTATGATTTTTCTGTACATATTTCTCTTCATATGCACTGTTTAAGTAACAAATAATATCCAGATAGCATATTTAAGAGGAATTCAACTTCTTAACTGTCAGAATTCATTTTTCATCATCTAAGGATCCAGTAAATAGCTGAATGATTTGAAATTTAGAAATATTTGTTAAATTATGGTGGACTAGCTATTTAAGAATATACTTTGCAAATCTGAATACTCCAAAGTCCCTCGCATGAATTAGCCAATGTAGACAATTCTGCAAGACGTACGATAAACCCATCAGTAAATATTTCAACTTTTGGCAATCTGCCAATCAATTTCCATCCTCTCCCTTAATAAAAAACATTCTTATGTACTACTTTCAAATGTAAATTATCCGTAGCAAACTGAGAAGGCATTTCAAAATTACAGATTAAAATTCTTGTAATTCAGAATACTTTCTATAAATAGTGTTAACATAGAAATCAGACATTTCGCTTCATTAAAGTCAATGGGACTGCAATAATGGACAGCAGCTGTTGATGGCAAATTCATCACCAATCTAAGTCAATGATGTTAGATTTTAAGAAGAAGCGAAAGAATGAAACATGCTACAATTTCAATGTCTTGACTTAAGTCATTGAATAAAGCCATTCTTTCAAAATGATCTTTTATTTAAAGTACATGATGAGATCTTGGCAAGCACCGGTAACTGGCCATCGCCATCTATTGGAAGGCTCCGTCGCTAAGGTACTTCTGTCGTATCAGTGTATGTCCACAAGGTAAACAGTTCTTGTAATGAGCATATTTTCTTTACTCGTTCATGTTATTGAGTGTTGGATTTCTATGGTAAAGGAAGCTGTCTTGACTGATTGAGCAGAGTTGGGAAGAACCAAGTTTCAGTGAATCTTCAAATTCTAATGTTTTTTGCACGATTTCGATCAGTACATGTAGATCAATTTCAGGCAAGTGAATCGTTATAGTAGCAGTATACAATTCAAGGAAAACTCAAAAAGTACAAAACATAGAAATGAGAGGTAGAGGCGGCATAAGAAATGAGCTATCCTGCATCCGCTGCTACAGCAAAAATGGATAGCTATGATCTGACAGTCATAGAATAATTGAAACAGGCAGTATTGAACCACAATATATCAGTAGCCAGTTAATATACCAATGTAATGTAAAGAAGCGAGCTTTGGAGATCAGTCAGTGGCGTGCGTGCTATGATATCACACATTGTTGTCACAGTACCCACGATGATTGATGACTGAGTTAACTCATTTTCGCATGCCTGCCAACTTCCAAGCCAAGAATCTGACGGATCAACATTATCGAGAAAACTTGTGCGCAATGATCTGAACTCTTCGATTCTGTAGGAATCGCGGCGATCGAAGAGTTTTGAAGGAATTTGCAGCAATCCGCAAGCGACGCACAATTTTTTCCTATATCTGTTGGGTATTAGAAGGTAATATGAATTTCTTTTTGCCGGCGTGCTAAGTTCCTGCATGTGCCATCGTTTTGAATAAGTCTTCACTTCAACTGAAAGACTTAAGCAATCTAATTCTGTTCTCCATGATGTTGATGGCACAGTCGGACACGGTGGATGCCTAGCAGCAGATGTTGCGATGTGTCAGCTGCTTCTTCACAGTCTTATCACTAAGCGATCGATCCTATTTGGATGACAAACAATTCTGCTGGCTGACTTCCCTCTAGTCGGATAATTGCTGATTGATACAATGCAACTTGACATGCATTAATCAAAATGTTGACAAGTTCCTTGTCTGTTGTATAGAATAGTTGAATCCAATGGTTATTGTGGTCAGTGCGACTACAGGCTCACTGACTTTATTGAAGAAATTAATTTGAATTGACGTGACGCTAATTGTGATAAGCGTCACAGGCTCATCGTTCATCGAACTTCCGAAGTACAAGTGCATGTGTATACATGTAAATTTCTGTGTTGAATTATGAGTTATTTGATCGCTGACCTTTAATAATTAATCAAATTTTAAAATGATGTGAAAACTTCTCATGCGATTATCGTATTCTTATAAGTGGTTGACGGAGCATCTCCCGTATCAAATTAAAACTTCTTGTTCTATTGTAATATTGCATTCATTTCAATATTTGTTTGACTTTCGTGAACTCGAATGTGGACAGACGTACATAATTTCGGCTGAAGTCCCTGTCAAGCACAATTTTGGGTTTCTGTACTTGATATTCATGACAAATTTCGGTGACAAGGATAGAATGAAATGTTGGTAATTAGGGGCCGCAAATTTCGCATCTTGACTCAGAATTCTCCCATCACGAGGATTCCACTGTGTTGTGAAATTACATGATCACAGACTGTTACATGATCATGGAAATATGTGAAATATAACATTCTGCCTTTGAAAATGTCTCATCAGTTTATCCAAAAATATGAAGGATGTCTCTGCAAAACGCATCAGATAGATTTAAAGGAAAGTGAAGGAACAGGCACCCGATGCATCTTGCGAGAGTGCTTGGAAGTCACGACAGAGAATTTGCGAGAAGTTGCAAGGTGCCATGATGCTAACGGTCTATTATCGACAAAATGCTTACAAATTTATTCACCGTCCTCATTACTAACAGAACCGACGTGTAATGAAAGCTTTTGAAGATGTAGATGGTCTCCATTTTTGTTCAATCTTATAATGACGTTTTCACATTATTGATAATTAGCATTCATTTCTACGAACAAAATGTTGACATAAAGTACCTATGAATATCTTTGACATTATTCTCAGCTAGTGTAGGTGAATTCCTAGGTTGCCAACAATTTCTATACTCGTACACATGCAAGCCGTTCTCCCTTCCTTTGTGTTTCCGTCAACCAAAGATCTGTTGTACAGAGTGTGGCATGAAAAACGTGACTAAATTCTAAATTAGCATAGCTTCATTTATTAAGCATAATTCATTTATTTTAACCTACAGTGTATATTTTATCCGACAGAAATTGACAAATAAGGTCTCATTTTGAGGCCAATACACATCTTCATTGCCATAATCAACATTGCAATCATTGCATTTGAGGATGAGAGTATAATGTTCATGCAGAGCAAAAGAACTCGAAATCTCATAAACTAGACGAAAGAAACAAAGCTAAATGATGCAAGGCTGAAGCATGAAGGTTGAATGCTGCTGAAGGTTGATCCAGTCATCACCCAATTGATGTTGTGTGATAATATGCAACAGAAAGACTTTGCCATGATGATCATCGTTTTAGTGAAAACTTGGAAGTAGACTTGCTTTTCCATTCAGTTGTTGTTCTTTCTTGTTTTTTGAGGTCTTCTGCTATGCATGAACATTATACTCTCATCCTCAAATGCAATGATTGCAATGTTGATTATGGTAATGAAGATGTGTATTGGCTTCAAAATCGGACCTCATTTGTTAATTTCTTTTGGATAATTAGAAAGTTAATTAAAATTCATTTCAAACTAATAATATTTGAAATTAATTTAAAATTTAGTCACGTGTTTTATGCTGGACCCTGTAGCAACATTTCTGCTTGTTGCGATCAGATCTATTGTACATGTAAACATCAAAGTAACAACAAGAGTGACAAGCATTCGCTTGAATGCAACGTTTCTAAATGGCTGAATAAGTTCTGATATGAACTCAGTAATGGTAACAATATTGGGATCCCATCATTGATTTTTGCTGACAGTATATTGACTAAAATAATCATAAAACGCAGAACAAAGTCACGAAAGTGAGAAAAGTTCAAATTCTAGTCAGAGTTTCCAATTTGGACTAAATTATCTGGCGACCTACGTCATAGATCATTATAGGCTTACTTGAACCAATTTTTCGTGATCATTGCTGCATCACTCATATTCGATGAAAGTTAATCAAATGTCGGTTTAAGTTGGATGCATACGACTCGATTCCTCCCATCTTGTTGATGTGTGCTTCACACGGTTTTTCTCCAGTCTCTACTAATCAGGAAAATCCCCATCTTTCTTCAAAAAAGATGAGTACACCTTCGATTATAATATGCGCTTTGGAGGAGCCATCACACACGATTAACGTGACGGTAAAAGGTAATGTTCTCAAACAAACTAGTATTTCATTTTTGTCTCTGATGTGACCTTTGGCGCGTAGGTGTGATCGAGGCTAGGAAGGCTTGTCTTCTCTACTAAATCACCGAGTAAAAAGACAATCCTTTTTTCACTATCGCGGTTCATTCCCTCAACTATTACAAGTTTTGCATGCACTGCTGTCTCTGTACTTTTGTTTGACGGAGGAAGTTGATATCAAGACAGTGACAGCTATGTACGAGGATAAATAATTTGTTTGTATTATATTTCGGGTCTAGTTATAGGCCGGAGTCCTACCATTTGATAGGACTCCGACTCCGCATTCCTGATTGTAGCAATGACATCTGTACGTTGTGTAAGCATTTGGTTATTTGTGCATGATGAATACATAATAAATACATGTAGATTACTTAGCATGAAATTCATTGCTGCATTACTAACCCAAGGTTAGGAATACATATTTAGAAATCACAACAAGAATCAAGACAACAACATTATCAACTGAACATTGTCAAATATCTAAGGCAACCCGTTTCTTGTTGTTTTGACAGACTGAAGGTTGGGAGAAGGAGGACGAGGACTCTTGGACAATGTTTTATCTTGGATCACGTGATACACCGGTCGACAGGGGCAGATACGCTGCTCGTGGAACGGTAAAATGTCACTCCCTCTCTAGATTCAATTAGATTTCAATTATTGTGCATTTTTGATGTACACTGTAAATCGCTGGATACGAAAATTACATACAAACATATACCAAATTCACATACACTTTGAAACTAACATTTGATACGAAATTCCCGTATGTTTACAGAGATCTGGTATGTTTTTCATAGAAAGCTCACTTACTTTAGTATGTGATTGGTATGTAGCGATACGAACTATTCTATCTGTGATTGAAATACTGTCTGTTTACAATGTCTGTAAAATAATATCTGTTTTACAATGAAATACGAGTTGTTGGTATGTTTCATATACGAGACCCGATGCAAATTCATCCTCATTCTTGCGTCTTTCGTATGTAGAGATTTAGTTCACATAGCAAAAATATATATATTACATGCTACTGTCAAATAACTTTTTTCAGAAATACCAGTCGCGAATATTTCCTTTTGATAAAGAGGCATTTAACTAGATAAGATTTATTGTGAATTCTATGCTGTATGTCGCCGTTGCTACTTGTCTTGTAACATTAACAAGATTTTCGGTTATCTCAACTTTATGAACCAAGTTGACTGACATCAATTCATTCATACGGTATCGTTCGTTTAATATGTTGAGTTATATATCTCAGACATAACAATTTTTGCGTTCATGAATTATAATGTGTTTTTATTTCAGATTGATAACATGCTTAATTTCAAAATTACATAATGCATAATTGTTGATGGTTTATACTTATTGACTATTTATGAAATACCTAAGACTTGCATGTATTAAAATCGAATTCAGTATTGTAAGATTGACTATTGAATGTCATTATCTCACTACTTGCAACACAGTAGTAACATTAGTTTGATCTTTATTGACAAAAGGTCTTAAATCAACATACTTTGGACATGATTTATGCCTTCTTTTAACATTGTGCTGGTATAGCTTTAGTATGTAAAGCATACCACATTTGAAATAACAAACGAGAAGCATACAAATATATACAGAATATATACCAAAAAGCCTGTTGGTATGCATCCTTCGTATGCGATTGTTATTGAGCGATTTACAGTGTACTTGTTACTCACAGAGGAAAACATTTGAAAACCTATATTTCGAAGTAATTATTTAACAGAACAAAGGCTGTTTCGCATTTAAGCCTCACTTATAGTTGTTAAAAATACTTGTTTCATTTAAAAAAGCTGTGCAAAAGTATTCAAATGTAGTTTTTCAAAAATAAAATTCACTTGTAATTAAATTCTCATTGAATTTCCTCTTCGAGAAGACAACTTTGAGTGTATGATCATGTAAATATTGCATTCACTTAATCTATCGCATTTTCAGTCATCACTCGGTACTCGAAAAGAATCAAAGGAGAAGTCAGATAATGGTATAGAGGTGGGTATGCTTCTGTTTCTTGCAGTGTTGATTTGTTCAGTGATTGACCTTTAAAACTGTACAGATTTGTATATTTTGTGTAACACCGGGTAGGCTTCATGCCTGCATTTTTGTAAGATTGCGTCAGATAGGGGAAGACATCCAGAAGTCCCGCTTCCGAGGACGTGCTCGTTCAACTGCTGTGTGACTGCCTCTGCTGTGTGTCTACCGCCATCTTTTTATCATGTACGGTCTTCGAGTGTTGAGGTCTATATGATTGTGCTAACGGCAGCAAACGCTTGAAAAAAGAAGTTGAACTAATGAAGCCAATCACACCGTGCGGATTTGATGTTGTCGGAGAATGATCTAACGCTATTCATTGTTGGCAAACTTATTCGTAAGTACGTATCAGCGGTCAACCAAGAACGGAAAGACCATTGGTAGCTTCGCCTGGCCATCCAAATATTGTTATGTATTCTTTCATTTTCAAATTCACTTTTATGTGTTTTTGATTTTGTATTACGAATTGACTGATCACCACACGAGATTCAGTTTTGTCTTCAACACTGCCGCTCAGCATGCAGGGCATTAGGTGTCTGTGGTCCAACCACGGCGTCTACAGCACATGTCTGCATCTCACACCTCTCTGATTAAGCAATGATAAGTCATCAATAATTTCTGAAAAATCGCAAGTTGATATGCAGATGTGCTTTGGTTTCAAACATTTCAACAAATGCTTTGATATCAGAGATTTATTGTAGCTGGGTTTTTGATGAGTAAAATATATGCAACATTAATCAACGTAAATGTAATAATTAAATAATGAGTTGCATCCTCAGCTGAAAAATGGGAACATACCTGAATGGCTGCTGTTTCATCCAATATCAGGAATCATCAGCAGACCTAGTTCACATCTCTCAACATCGACACAACTCCCTATTTAAAGTCGCCGCCATGCCCGGGTCAATTTGAGATTTACAATTACAAGCTAGTGAAATTTCGACGGGTATTCATTAAGTATCTCTTTAAACACACTACTGGCAAATCGCCTAAGTTGGTGCGTAAATTGATAGAATTATTAGATAACAGATTCAAAAATCAGATTGAAAACAGATTTCAAGAAAATAAACAAGAATTGAAATTTGATCGTGTTTTTAGCAGCCCTATAATACGACTAACAATGCAAAGCTGGTTCATGGATGCGAATATTTTCGCTTTATGGAGTAGATTTCTTAATTGAACAAAGTTTCTCTATAATGTTGGTGCTTCCGATCCCGATCATTATTAAAAAAGTTAGCAAAAAAAGTTGAAAAAGTTAAAGAAGTTGACAAACTTCTTTAACGAACTTGACATCGACTGTGTCAAGTTGATAACAGATGCTGTTTCACATGCAACTAGACTGAAAAACATGCTCTGTGAATAGTGCTCACCACAGAAATTGATGACAAGAAATCTTCTGGAATGGAAGTTGATCTTCAATCTTTATGCCAGCGCTAAGCACAATAGTGGCACAAAGATTCCACGCATTTTCACTTAGATACACTTGTCAACGATTCCATCATTTGGTTATAATCAGTCACTTCTGCATTTCCAAGCTTTTCGTTGGTGATTAATGTCTCCAACTCAGTTCCCCGGCTGTGACGCGTCCTTGCGTCGATTTTCATTCTAGTCAACTGCGGATAAACCATTTTTTCTTTTTTCTGTGGTGTGAACTATTTCGATGAAGCGAAGAGTAAAAAAACAGCCATAGAGATCGGATTGTTAGATAATAGAATGAGACTGGTGTCTTAATAACATGAAAGATAATTCATGCAAATCGATTATCAATTGATGACAAGCAATGACCAATGAAGATGAAATCACAAATCGCCTGTAGGATTGTCTGAAGGCATGCTGGAATATCACTCTGCTCAGGATCATTTACAATGGATTATGATGATCAATTTTTATAGTTTTCTTTCATGTCGCTTGCAGACTTTGTCAACAGTCATTCGTGTTCAAACAAGTGACACATCTCATTTGGATCTTATTCTGCGTGAAAATATAGGTTATACGGCATTTGGATCAGAAGTTATCTCAAACTAAAGACAGAACTCCTGAATTAGGGCTGTTTCACACATGTGACCATTTGTAGCGCGGAAGTCGTGCGCGTGTTTGTTTTCACACATGTCGCGCGTTTTAAAAGCGGATAAATTGTTGCAAGAATTCTCCGCGAAATCGCGTGATTTTGAGTTTTGACCGACTAGCGATCTAGGACATTGCGTTAATCTGTGAGCATTTCTGAGTTTAGTTTACTACGGTGATTCAGTACATGTAGAATTGCTAAATTTCGTTCAGTAGAACCGATTCTATCACAAATAATATAATCGAAGTCCGAAAGTATTGAGGTGATTGACCTTCGCAGACGTCAAACAATAGTACCGTCCATGCGCGTGCAATCGACGATGACTGAAGTCAGTCTATGTCATTAATTTACATCCTGACTTCGTTCTCAGCTGTCAGTTCTCGGATTTTGGTGATTCACACACCGAAATGATTTGCAGAATCTGAAGGCTTCCGCCATGGAGAGAATTATTTTCATAACATGCAAGACTCCAAGATGGACCCTGTTCATGCACAATGCTCTATTGATTGACTAAACTGGAACACTTGCAAAAGCAGCGGATTTTGACAATAAATTGTGTAAGTTGTTGGTTTTCTCATTGATATGATGAAAGTGGTCGCCTCATGTAAATGTGTTGACGTCTGCTATGAATAGATGACGCAATTGACCACTTTTACCGATGAACTGATTGAATAGGTTGCTGAGATTTCTATGTCTATCAAATGAGCTTACATGTCTACTACACAGAGCAGACGACGAGACAGAATGGCTCAAATGGGAACATTTTATGCTGATTTTGATTATTATAGCGAACTATGTGATACATTTTAGATATTCTGATAGCAAATCTGCCGATTTCGATGAAAAGAAGAACAAATACAACTGAAGCCTGCCGTCAGAGTAATTATGGTTGAAATCCTTCTCCAATAGGCTCAGACACATCCCCTTGTCCGATGATTGATCGTTACAGAAATCGAAGTCCAATGTGAAAGGCCAATTCCAAACTTAAGCGACAATTGCGCTGCAAAAAGTCGCATGTGTAAAACAGCCCTTAGACCCGCCGTCATAGTACAGACTGGTGCCATTCTAGTCATCTATTGTCCTATCTACACAAAAGAGGAAAATGGCATAGATATCTTATCTCTATGCAACAGCCAATCGCGTCCACTCAATGCGACGTCACTACACCACAAACGTCAGACGGCCAAGATCACGGTCTGTCTCTGTGCGTACATCGGCAACAGCCACATACAGTATATTTTCACGCACAGAGGCTATATCATCTATCACCTGTTTACTTTCACAACAATATACTTCTAAACGATCTATAACTTTTTAAGTGCGTTTAATAGGTCCGTAATGCTTTCTGGAAGCATATTTGCTGAAGTAAGTCTGCTTCGCCTTGCTTTCAGAGAGCAAACTGTGATTGGAGAAGCAAGAGGAAGAACATGCTACTCCAAACTGATTGCTTCCCCAGTCTGACTTCATTCCTAATTACAATGCACTTCTGATGCTGCTTAAGCGCATGTGGAAATGTGACAACTACTTCCCCAGATACTGTAGTGGCATTTCATCTAATCAAACATGCGAATTTTATGGTTACGTCAAGATCATTAACAGACTTCAAATCCAGCAGCACTATTTACATGCGCGATATATCCAGACATGTCTATTGGCATGCATCTGAAGTGAGTGCAACTACAAATTTATAGTCCATTAGTAAAAATTATTTACATGCATTTTACTATTTTAAAATAAGCATCAACTGAGAGCTAGTAATCCTGCTGATAACAGGGAGAGGAGGGCGATTCGCAAACTCGACATAATATTAGTCGATGAATAGCATCATGATCATCTGCACCACCATCGAATAGAGTGCTCGAAATTCAATTAGGATGCCACTACTACTGAGTGAAAATTTTTGTGGCGATGGCACATTCAGGTAAAGTCATTTTTGTGTATTTTGTTAATCAGTTGAAATAATTTTGGAATCTGCGTACTGGTCGTCATTCTTCGTTCTAATCACATTTGAGCTTACTTAACCCCAGAGACCTGAGCCTTTTCACAACGTCTGCGACCTGAGGCGGAGGCACCAAATAGATGTCAAAACATTAGGAACGTTGAATTTTAGTAAAACATTGATGATTGCGTATAGCTAGCAAGGATCGACGTAATTGATCCGTTTAACTGTCGTTAATTGTTGCACTTTCAGATTATCAAAACAGCTGTGGAGATCCCAAACTCATCAAATAGTGCAATGAAATATTGTCATTATTGTCAAACTATAGTGATAACTTTCATTTTGAACATTCATTTATGCCGACTTCATTGATGCAGACCAACCTGTTACAAGCGGTCATGTGCGAGAGCAAAATTTTTGCAATTGCGATCTTATAGCACGGCGTACATGCAACCCAGTAAACATTGTGACGTCATTGCGACGTCCCATTGATGTCATCATGCGTCTGAGACGTCTATGACCAGAACGGGATGTCACAGTGACCTCCAATCAAAGACGTCAGAATGACCGCCTTTATATGACATCACTGTGACATCCAAAGTGTGACCACAAACATGATCAATGAGCCACAACCACGATGAGTCATGAAAGTATGACGTTTACGCTATGATGAATGATTTCCACTTCATTGCACTAAGTTTTGGGACTATCTTTTTTAATTTACATTCTCGAACTCTCGCTCCCTCACTCACTTTATCTCTCTCCTCGCTTTTCTTGATACTTTTTCTTCTGATAATGATTCTCTGTCATAGCCTAATTTCTCTTCTTCTTTCCTCTTCTCTTTCTCCCTATTTCTATTCATCTCTCAACTCAATTCTTTTCTTCCTCCTCTTCTATTTCTCCCCACTTCTCTTCATTTTCTTCTCTTGTTCCAATTCATCATTTCTCTTCTTCTTCCATATCTCTTCTCACTTCTCTTTAACCTCCTCTCCTTTCGGTGACGGCGGGATGTCATACTGACGTCCTGTGATGCTTCCGCTGTGACGTCTTTTTTACTGTCAAATAAGACGTACGTGGGCCATCCTGGAATGACGTCGTCATGACATCCCGCTGACGTCACATGTTTACTGGGAAGAACATGATGTAAGTAATAACTAGATGAGTTTCAAACAACATGTCCCTATATGCGCATGCGCAATATTCATTTTTCAACTTATGACAAAATATTTTTCAAGTGAATTTCTACAGCCTCTGAGACCTGAGGGGAGGGTCAGGTGATATGAACTCAAGTGAAGGCCTACCATTGGGGACTTGCCAATAGAAAGTTCCCAAACTTCTACCTACTTTCTGCTTCGACGAAGCTGTCAGCTGTCTGACGTTAGGTCTTCCGACTGACTGATGCTAATGTTCTTAAGGGTATATGCATCACCGGTGTGGTCAATAGTGATCGTTCTTTTCCTTAGCTGACCTCGATTCAAATCTTTCCAGTGCAACTGTTTGGAGACGACCTGAGGTGCTTAACTACTTGAGTCGAAAGAGATCGTCGAAGCTGCATCTATTCGAACGGTACAAATATCTGAGACTACAATAGTCCGTGAAATGTTGCCACTGAAGAAATCAGTGGTCACGTGCTGCTTGGAAAGACGAAGCCAGAAAATTCAAAGTTTCATTAAAATTCAAAAATGGACGACTGTTTATTTGGTTAAAGTTCATTGGTTAAAGAATTTCCTTATCGTGTTTTGGATATGGAGGAATAAGAAGGACTTTAGAAAGCCATTTGGAGTACTGGATGCACTTCACTTCATTTGACGAGGAAAATAGTGGACTCCAAACGCTATTCTCAGAAATGATCAGAAATTTGATCTGTTTTGTAATTGAAGTTCGCCAACGTGCAGATAACACATATAATAAAATATAAAAATGATTTGTATATGAAAAAATGTAAGATAATCCTGAAATGGATTCATTGAGCGTTTACTGGGCTGTACACACGTATTCTCAAAAGTCCACACTGACAAGAACGAAAATATAAAAGTAAAACTAGACAAAACAATACTAAAACAAATATATACAAGGGCTCATCAGCAAGATGACCAACTGCTTTTGTCTCTTTTCGGGTCCTTCAACATTCCTTCAACATCTTGGACGAATAAGCAGTGGCGGACCCACGCCGGTGGTGGACTCTATCTTGAAAAGCACTGATATTAACATCTAAATAAGCTACAGATTCATTCAGTTATTCTCGTTTCTTTCCGCAATCAAATCATCCAGTTAGATTTGCATTAACAAACTGTCAAAATGTTCCAAAGCTCATCCGAAAGACTTGACTGGTAATAATAAATACTAATGACAGTCATCATTATTTCGTTTAATTCTAAACGGTTCAACGTGCAGAACAGCGGTTATCAACGTGGGCCATGTGACCTAATAGTGGCCGCAGGCATTCGAAAGTGCGGCTCGGGCATATAGAGGTGAAAAGAGACGATTTATAGATGGTTGACATCTGTATTGCAAAAAAACAATTCATAATGTCCAACTCCCGGGAGAGAAAATTTTTGGTCTCGAAATCATAATAAATTTAAACAATTAAGAAATATGATCTACCGGTGAAATTGATCAATGAGCACGGCAAACGCACAAGTACTCGTTTTAATAAAAATAATAACTGCAGAAACTGCAAATGCGATGGAGAAGTTTGCAGGAGCGTGAATAAAACTTTTAACTGCAATAATAAGTACATAGTCTACAAATACATCTGCAACATCTGCGGTGAATTTTATATTGGTAAGACGGTCGCAAATTTATTACCAGGCATCTCGAACACAAGAGAGCCATTAATAACCATTCATCCACCAGTGCTTTGTACGAACATTTAGCCCAAAAGCATAATAGCAGGCGGCATCGGGAATTTCCGGATGGATTTCATTGATAAACTCACGAACACTCGAGACACAACATCCGCACCACAGAATTAGACAGGTCGTCTCTTTTTCCGTTTGACTAGAAGGGAAGCATTGGAACATGTAACGTTAATGAAATAGCACAATATGCTGACCATATACCATAGCAATCGAACAATGAGCAGCCAGTTCAACATTAAACACGCCAAATTGTGCGAAGTTTCAGTGACTGTTATCAACCGGATCACACAGCAAAGAGACACACCTTGATCCTGTTATCAGTTGTTATTTGGTCCTGAAGAAGAATACCGAAATATCGACTTCAAGATTTTTTGATTCCCGATTTAACCAGCGGCATATCTTATTCATAAATATTTACAGGAATGGCCACTCTTAATCAAATGTAAAGAGACACAGACGATGTCAAGCTCTACAGAGAAGTTTGTGAACGTTTTTTCATGCGCCTGCTAACTTTTTTTTAAATGATCGGTGCATGGTCAATTATGTGATATCTATATTAAACACCGTTATGCCTTATGATAAATGCCGTTATGTCTGAAATCAAATTTCTGTCTATTTGATGGCATCCTATGTCTCAATCCATCCCAACAGCTGATAGCCCTCAGTACTTTCGACTCATGAACCAGCTCCTGTCATCATGGTGAAAGAGATAATTGAAGTGAAGGAAATGCTTTCTTTAAATATAAATTGTCGTCTGAAGGGATCCATACATGGCTTCATACATCAAAATCGACACCTAATATTTTCAAATTTGCATTACTATACTTCCTCTTATTCCTAACGACTTCGGTGGCGGAGGAGTGGCTTGCCCTTCTTGCGAACCTTGATCAAAAGAGAGGCGGTTGGAAATTGAACATCGTGATTTGCATCGACTGAATTCGAATCAGTCATTGGATATACAAGTAGATAAGCCGATAAAAATACAACAAGACAAAAACAGTCATTGAGACTTAGCTGCATTTGTTTCTACAGTTTGAATTTTTGCCATATTCGTATTGAAATGTCATTTCTAAGCAATAACACTGATCTTTGTCACTTATCTTTCCAAATTTAGAGCTATACTTTTCAAGTTTAGTTCACTGGCATATTTTTAGCCTGTACTGTATTAAAGGGGCAAAAATGGAGTTGATATGAAATATTGTTTGTTCGACAGGGTTTTCGTATTTTGAGCTTATCATAAGCACTGATCAGCAAAACTCACTCCTTAAGGTTGCAAAATGCTGCAACTTTCTGACACAGACATGACGATGTATGATCCATTTTATGCTTACAGTATCCAAATCATGAACATGATATGCTCACTTGATTTACTGATTCCATCAATTTTAAAACAAGTTTTGAAAAAAAATCTTTGATTAAAAAATCTGGACATGATTTTTTAACTGAGGGAAATTTGGGCCACATGACATGGAGCGTTGAGAAACACTCGTGTAGAGAATACAATCGTCATGATAATACATTTTCCTATTCATCGATAGAACGCTGAACGCATAGATGGAGATTGCATTGGCTGACGACCACAAGAACATAATAAGAATCTCTAGCACCTGCCGGCTGTGATGCCAGCTTCAATATCCAACCATAAAAATGGGCAAGCTAACCAAGCAGTTTATCCGCTGTTGAAGAGCTCAGAAGTCGGTGATCTTATGACAATGTTGCCATACAGTGGACCCACCAATTCACACCCGGTAATCGTTCTGTCGTGAATATCACACGCCGCATGATAGACAAGTATCTCAACAGCGATTTTTCTCAAATTGTTGTCTTCTTTGCAATGTTGTCGAGATGAAACGAAGAATTCTCTGCAGCGACGCCAAAACGAGTAGACAATGCGGCAGCCCAATCACGGATAACATTTCACCGCCGAACTCTACCGCAAATGTATCAAGTCCGTACACATCTCTCCTCTCTCCTCATGACAAATAAAATCTGTGCCATGCCAATTTCCTGCTTGCGGTAAAGAATAATTGTCATGAAATAGCGAATAGAATCAGTGCATGCAGCTAACAGTTCCATGTTCAGTTTGCATCTTCTGAAACAAGTTTACATGCGAGTTGCTGACAGATAATAATTATCTTGACCCTAATTGCTTCAGGCATTTTCCTTTCGGTGAAGTATTAGGGGGCACCCCCTCCCCGCAAGATCTTCTAAACCATTAGCTTATATGGCATGACGAAATGCGGTTTACTCTATCCGATGGTGGTATCACTTTTCTATTCCAAGTTGATTTTGTTACCATAAATAATATTTTGAAATTCAAACAATCATTTTATTTTAATTTCATAATTGCACATAACTAAAATATACAACAGAATTTCTTGAAAATTACAATAGAATCTGTTTAACACATACTCTGTCTGGTGATGTTATCGATTCTGCATTTTGAGCGGTTCCTGCTACTGTAGATAGCATTTTGATATTCAAACAATCATACATGTATATTCTAAATTTCGCATTTATAAGTAGTATGTATAGAGTATGCCTATTAGTCATCATAACGAGGTAAAAAGTATTTGAGTGTCAATTGACATACTCGGCCATATTTCCTGAACGGACAAAATACAGAAGTTTTAGAAATCAACTTAAAGCTCAAAATCTTTATCAATACAGTATAGGTGAAAATCCAAAATGTCGAACAAATGTGGTCGCAATATGGTCATTTTTTCATGTGGGTCCTGTATCTGGAATATTGAGTCTACAAAAAAAACAGTCACTAATCAGAGAATGACAACACAAAGTTGAGAAAAATTACTGAAGGAGATCTGCAAACAGTGGCGGCCCGTCCATATGGGCGCCTGAGGCGCAGCCCTCCATTAGATAATACAACAAAATTAATATAAATCATCATCAACTTAAATGAATACTAACTGAACGGTCAATGGCTCAACCTGTCCAATAACCAAGAATGCCCAAACATCAATCAAAGCATGTTTCAAGTGACTCAGACGTCACCGTCCCTATGTCTCGTGGATGGGGCGCACAGCAAATGCGCCTCGTTTCATACAGGTTTTGCTGATCATACATTTGCATACATCAAATATTTCTGGCTGCATCACACGCGTAAATTGTGCTGAGATGGGGCGCCTTCACGATGTCCCTCTGGTACAGTTTCGCGCATTCTTATTAGTTGTAGCGCTGCAGTGTGTGTTGGGAAGTCAAGCTAACGTCAATTTTATGAAATATGTGCAAGCATTGCAGACTGCAGTCGAAACGCATTCGGTCACTATTCATTGGTGTCTCTCGTGTAGATTCGATTGAAATTCAATCAGATTATTTTTCTCAAGAAAGACTTTATTTCAACATTTCATATAAAGAAAAATTCGTATTAAGAATTATTGACTCACCAAGGTTACGAATAATCAGGAATCACGTCAACGTTTCACAAAACCTTGTCTGTAACCTTCCGAATTTCAAATGAAAAAGTTGCTCAATAGTTTTGACATATTTTTGCCTTGAAAGCCGATTTAGCTTTAAAAAATTGTGAATAATTTGAAATTAAATTGAATGAAAGAACTTTATAATGTTTTTTAATTTCAATTACCTGTTGCGAATTCGAACATATTTTCTATTTTTGCTTGATTGAGAATCCTTATTATGAAAATAATTCTTTATTGTTAAGGTATCGCAGTTAGCAAATGGAACAATTCAATTTTGCCATATCATAATTAAACACTTTGATATAAGTATAGGCTTACATGTATAAGTAATAATAACTGTACCCAGTGGGAAAAAACCTAGCATTATGCTAGCATCTTCAAGGCATGCAGCATAAAATTAGCATTTTTCTTTTTTTGTTTTTAAAGTATGAGATAAGTGCATATAAGTTCATTTTTCAACCAAAAATTCATTAGCGGACATTTGTTTTGCTTGGAATTGATTTGTTGTTCAAGCATATTGAGAGCATTGGCTGGGCATGATTGTGCTGCGGCATTTCCATGGCACTAGGTTAGTATTCTTACTGATGAGCATATATACTTGACACAATTTGAGCATTTAGCAGGAATCATCTAGTTTTATCAAAATTATTGAGACCTACAACATTGGGAAGTTATTAGCATTGGCAGGAAAGTAACTTATTCGTTTTGCAGACTATCAATAAAGTTTCCTACAGAAATCCACGTTGGTTCGATGTCGTCACTGAAATATAGATCCTTAAACAACTTTCTGTTCTAGATATTCACAAGATTTTTTAGTAAAGACACTATCAAAATCCTGAGATGCAATTCATATTGAATAAAAATGCTTAATCCCCTTTCTTGTCATGCAATTGGCGACAGTGAAAGATTCCAGCAGCCTATTACAATGTCATCGTATTGAAGAATTTACCAGCTGATTCGTGTTTAACTCTTTTTATTTTGGCTGTTTGGTATTTCCATAACTACTGAGTGCGTCTGTTCAAATTCGTTGAACGGGGACACATTTTGGGCAGCTGATTAGCACGCTGCTTTACCAGTCAACGACGGCCTTTGTATTAGCTTGTACACACCTCTTCGACGAGGCGTTCCGACTCTGACACTTCAAAATTCACATCATTCTCTGATAAAGCGTACTGCGCTGAAGAAAATACATTTCAATGGATTGCTCACGAGAATGCTCCCCTTAACATCTTATTGTACAATCATGTCTCAAATTAATGTTTCTCAACTTTCGGAAAAGTGAAGCAGTTAGGGACATCGATGGTAATTTTAGATTATTTATCTCACATGTTGTTTTACCATGGTAACTATTTAATTCAGGTTAAAACAATGGGCATTCCGGTAAAATATTAAAATTACTTTCATTTTTACAGATGCCATTTACATTAAAGTTAACCGTGCTAGTGGAATCGTGACCTTTGTATTAATACACGTCGTTATTGCGTATAGTCATATCTATATATATCCTATAACGCTGTATTGAACTTCTTTTGTCCATTACATCTATCAATTAAGCAATTTACACCAAGGAATATGTCAAGCACTAAATATTTTTTGCATACAAGTATCTATAATCACAGCTGAAGAATTACTAGGCCTATTAAGCTATACCTTTAAGTCTTATTTAAACATGGTGTCCTTATACATTTTCATGCAGACTTTTTTCATTTGCACTTCATCATTCATCATAACCGTGTGAGGTAGTTTATTGAACCTTACACATAGTTAATGCCAACCTGGGAACCTGGGATAATCAGGAGATTTTATATTGACGTGGTTAACCTGAGAAAATCAGGGGATTTTTGCTCAACCTGGGATAAGTAATTTTGAAAGCAGGATTCCAGCTATTTAGCGGCTCGTCGAAGTGATTTCGAAAAAGTAACAAGGGCAGAAAACTTTCCAAAGAAGTTTGTGGTCATAGATGGCTAGAAAAAAGCCCTGTCGTTTTCTATCAATCATGCTACAATTGACAGTAATAAGATAAAATCCAAGACTACATAAGTTGAAAGTTTCAGCACTCTCCTTAAGTCTTTATAAGATTATCTGATTACAGCGAAATTTGAGTTCTTGCTTTACATCGCTTCGACTTTGGAACCATTTTTGACCACATTCCAAATTTCCTCAGCCATTGCGCCATCGCTATATGAAAGTTTGTTCGATATTTTAAGTGAGGTTCTGTCTAAGGGAGTGTCTAAGGTGAACAGACAACAGTTGTGATAATGAATTAAGTGAATAGGTACCATCAATGTTATATCCAGTCGATCACAACAAAAAATCAGCCTGGTAGAATTGGCCAACTCTACCGAAATCGTATGGCTTCTGAAATCAGTTCAGTACAATTAGGCCTACTTAAAACGTAGCACTAAGTATATATATATAGGGACAAAAGTAAATCGCGGTTAAATTTTCAAAATTACACGGAAATTTTTTCAATTTTCGGGAAATTCCACGGCACTTACACGGTCACGATGAGAGATCAATGAATACATTGATATCCGTTATCCCGTATATTTTGCATTTATCTCACGGCTTAGATATAACTCCATGACTAAATAAACTTACTATAAAGCTATCGCTTAACATTCTCATCACTGATGATTCACATTATTTCATCAAAACAAAATCAAGAAATCAGAAATATTCCATGAAATCAAGTCTACTTTGAATTAATGGATAAGCCCATTTACAATTGAACACTGTTCAAAGCAAACATGGCTTGCATCGTAAGGTTGGAGTCTTTCATGCGTTGACGTTGTGGATGACCGACGCGCGTGTATGCGCTGACTATTCGTTCTGCATCAACAGAGTTGACCGGAATGCACAAACAGCGCATCGCTATTTTGGCGAGTTCTGGGAATCGGTCAGGAACCGCGCTCCAGAAATCAATCAGACCAACGTTTTCATTTAATTCGATAACTGCTTGTTTGTAGGCAGGGAGTTCAGAGCGCGCGCGGGTATTGTCGAACAAGCCGGTGATGCTGTGAAGGTCGTCAACATTGAGGATCTTGGCTTGCTTCGGATCGAAGAGACGGACTGCCTTAAGGAAATCGAGTCCTTGCTGATGAAATGAATTTTTTGGCGCTTCAGGGCCGTAATAATGCATCAGTTTGTCTCTCGTGTTTCTGAAAGCTTGGCGATGGGATGTACTCAACGTCGTGTCGTTCGCCTTGTCTCCTGCCATGCCAGCGCAAGGAGATCCATGACGCGGTTGTAGGCTTGATGAACATGAATTTGTCGACCCTCGAACCATTTGAGGAGTTCCACTATTGGCCCTCATTCTGCGGCCATTTGACGTCTGCGATTAGCGCTTCCTCTTAAGGAGTTTCGAAACCTCCGCTAAGGCTTGATTTTCTTCCGATTTCTCCAACTCGACTCGCCGCAACAAAGTCCGGATCGAGATCGATATAGACGGCGTGGTGACGAACAGCCGCAAATCAACTGTTCCACCGTGTCACCACAGGAGATGGAGGAAGGGGCACGTCATCACGGTTTGTCTGGTGCTGCAGAAACACTTTGTAATTTTGCTTGCGTGACGCGCTGTGAGAGAAGATATTCTTGAGAGATGCAACCAGGCTTCCCTACTTTCCGTCTGCTATATTTGTGCCACAGAATTCGTGCGCGCATCACGGAATTCCAAATTGCATTTAGAATTAAGCCTATGACCTTAATGATAAAGTCAAAAAAACGCCTTCACTGGTATTTTACAAACCGTTCTGTTCTTGACACATTCGTAAGTTTTGGGAAAGACCTTGATACTATATTCCTGGATACTATATCTGGATTTTGCACTATAGTAACTCCATAGAATACACTAAAGTACTATTTTAATCGATTCAATTGCTAACATTCGCAAGGTCTGTTGGAAATCATTCGTTTTCTTCTTTAGGCAGTTCTATTTACACGCCGAGTTGCGTGGAAATATCCTTTAACATATAATCAGGTTATTTACATTTTCTCCTATTGTTTTCTATTCTAACAGATAATAGGCCTATTGCTTAAGTCGGGTATATTTTGTTTTAGCTTACTTGATATCTACGGAGTGGTTATTTTCACGCCCAAATGCGTGGAAATATATTTTCACCTATAGTCAGATTATTTACACGCCTACACTGCTAGACAAAATATTTTGTTGTAAGCAGATTCGTGGTTTTTCAAAAACATTTAATTTCCTTGAGAAGAACTGTGGGACAGCTATTTGGATCTCGAAATACGTACGTATAGCCGAAACTCTTGTGAATTATTACTTCTAACGCCAATAGAATGAATTCATGTGCGATCTTTTTAAATAGCTTAAAATAATATTTAAGGAAATTCAATGTTATTGAAAAGCCATGAATCTGTTAACAACAAAATATTTTATCTATCATTAGGCGTGTAAATAACCTGACTATATGTTAAAGGATATTTCCACGCAACTCGCCGTGTAAATAAACCTGGCCTGATATGTGTAGTATAAATTAGCTACGTCATACGTTATCTGTGAAGTAGGCCTAAAACATACATGCGCAAATGTCGCATGTTACTTAATTATTTTGGTTTAATATTATCAGAATTATGATAAGAAATTCGCATAGTTCAAGGGAAAACAAACATTTCAGTCATTGCACAAGTATGTACTTGCTACCTAGTACACTCTATCAGGTAAATTTGATAAAAAATAAATCATTTTACCCGCTTGTATGCCAATCACTAATAATGATATTTTACTTTTTTTAAAAACACTTGGCGTATGTTTGTTGCAATTTTATATGATGGCGTTTTCTCCTTCAGGAAATGTCTCTTGCCTTCGTGGATATCAAGTTTTGCCTTGTGTATATTCCATCTGACAAAAAAAGTACATTTGAACCATTCCTTATCTATCCAGTTGACTGCACTAATTTCGATCAGAGTTTGTATGAAAAGATCATGAATAACCAGCAGAAAAAAACCTCTATTGCAGTTTATTATGATGAGCAAGATTATAGAGCTTCTGTGGTAAGCTTAGCAGAAAAAGAAGAACACCTGAGAGGCCACTGTTATCATGGGCACAACAGATTAAAAAGCTCCATGTTTCAATTGAGCGCATTATATTCGACAGCCCAAGATTTGTGAATGGAGGGCGGGTGAAATTACCGCCAGCCCAGATATATCCTCAAGTTTCTGAAAGTGAGGAGGTTGGTACAGAAGATGACTTTGAAAAGCCGGTTGAAAATCCAACTCTGCCTGCTTTACCGTTAATCAGGTCATCTAATAATATGCAAAATTCCAGTCATCCCACAGCTGATTCGGATCATGTAGTATGTCAGGATAAAGTATTAAGACCAAGTTGTAATGAAACAGTTTTTAAATGTGATACGCAAGCGAGAAAACTAACCAAAATGAAACGGCTGGATATCAGCAACGTCGATGAGCTGGTGAGAAAGCGAGGCTTAGAACCGAATACAATGGAAAGTATATATTTCTTGATTTCTACTGTCCTGAAGAAACAGCTATATTTGGAGGAGCAAGTGAAACTACTCAGTTGTGGACAATTGTACTGTAGCAACAACGTCGAAGAATGTTTCATCGAAAGTGAGCCCTTAATCACAGAGATGGATGAATTTTTGGCATCGCTGAATGATAAGGATTTCCGGACATTGATACGGAATAAATTGAGCAGACAGTGCGCAGGGCGCAATATGCGAGATACTGTCAAACGTGTTATGGGTATGCTGTTCAGCATAAATGACATGTCTCTCATTAATAGAAATGGAACCGATGGGAAGAAGAAATTGAAAGGACCTATCGAAAATCAGGTTATAGAAGTTGTCCTAAGTAAGCATGGTAAATCGACCCCACAGGAAGTGGAAGAAGCCATAGCTTCAGCACTGAAAGTGGCATCAAATAAGATGCGTATTCAACATACCGGTACAACACATGTACAACACGGTACAACACAGCATCGTAGAAAAAGGAAATTAGATGAAACTGTGATCGCCTCTTAGACAGGGTGATGTAGTAGCCTATAATATGGTCTATTGAAAAGAATTGATTTGGATGATGTGATTGTTTTCATTTTCTGTCATGTACTCCAACTGACTGACTAAGTCGAATTTAACCTCATTTGATTTTGTATCTAGTTTGTGTTATTAGGTTGATATATTATTTGAAAGAATGGCTAATACTGACTTAAACAATGGCCATTGATGAAGTTCGAAATGACTCAAAGGTCAGTTTTTTTCCGAAAAGTCAGTGAGTCACTGGGCCGTTGATTACCTATGAGTGGGTCACATAGGACGATGGTCTATTATTGTTGACCGACTTCCAACTCTGGCCGCTGACAATTTCGGTACGAAGCAAATGACGGAATTCTATTAATGCAATTGAAACTATTGAATTAGGGTGTGGATCATCCACCCTATCTCCATATTCTGCATCGGTATAGAGCCTAAGTTTGTGGTATCTGCAATTAAATATGAGTTCTAAGAAAAACACTTGTAAAAATGTACATTTCAGATGCATGATTATTGTTATGAAAGCAAATATAGCCATGAATCTTAATGTTTTTAATACTTACGCAATTATGTTATACATTTCATTTCTCTGTAATCTTGAGCTGTTTCTCTACATTCATTTTTCAGTCTCGAAGGACACTAAAAAGACGAGCAGAGCTTCAACTGAATTGTATGATCAACGATGATCTTGAAATAACCGATGACAGCGGAGAAACTACTATCTTACTCGACGATGAAGTTGATACTGATATGCCGGTACAGTTCATAGATGAAGTCACATCAGTCCGAAATAACATCAAATATTGCCTCAGTGAAAGTTCTTCAAGTGAAGATGGCGATCAATCGCCAAGTCCCGACGAAGGTGAGTCATTGTCTTCCCATCAGGAACTTTATCTCATTTACAAAAAACACAACCTAACCAGGGAAGTAATGATAGACCTTTTGAAATTCATGAGTGATTGCAATGCAATGTTGATGTTCCACGCTCTTTTTACAAATTTGACAAGTTATCAGAGCAGAATAAGGCAGTCAGTGAATTAAGTGGTGGTGCTTTTACGTATTTCGGTTTGAAAAGTTCAATTGAACTTATCCTTTAGCATCGAATATTTACTTGTCTAAACAATGAAGTCATTCCGCTAAGAATAAGGATCAATATCGATGGCCTACCTTTATGGAAAAGCTCAGTGTTATCTGCTTGGCCAATTCTCGCTATATTCAGCATCTATGAGAAACCTCTGCCAATAGCAATTTTTTATGGTAATGGAAAACCTGATCTGCGTACTTACTTGTCTGATTTAATCGAAGAATTACATCAGTTGAAAGTGAGTGGAATGTATTTCAAGGGAACTCATTTGCATATTACAGAGGTAATATTTTCGTGTGATGCAGTTGCGAGAAGCTACTTGCAATCAATTAAGTCGCACACGGCGAAGGATGGTTGCGGATACTGCCACTGCACTGGTGAAATGCGTGAACATCGCGTTTCATTTCCAACTGTTGCTTCGGAACTCCGAACAGACAGAGACTATGCTACTGGTAATGAAGCAAATCAGCATTTCATCTCTCCATTAGCAGATATTGTGCCATTGATGTCAGGGTTCCTATCGATTATCAACATTGCATCTGTTTGGGCATTGTAAGGCGGTTATTCCATTATTATTTCAGTTCAGTGAAGTCGTTTCGTCTTCGATGTAGACTTTCTACTGAACAATTACGTTCTTTATCTGACGAATGTGTAATGAACGCTAAATACATACCCCACGAATTTCAGAGGCGTCCCAGGCGTATTGACACCCAACTATCTTTCTTCAAGGCTACTGAATTTCGCATGTTTTTGTTATATATCGGCCTTACCTATTCAAGAAGTACTTAATAGATGATTATATGAAACATTTTCTTCTTCTACATTTCGCTGTTTATGTTTTTTCATGTGAAAAGGCTACTGAAATATATGAACATGCCAATGCTTGTATACAGCGCTTCGTGGCTCAGATGCCGTCATTATTTGGTAGACATTCCGTTTCATATAATTTTCATATTGTTTTGCATTTGCTCTTCTTCGTTAAAATGTATGGTCCTCTGGATAACTTTTCCACATTTCCATTCGAGAATTGGTTACACATTCTAAAAAGTCGTGTCAAGAGAACTCGTCATTTTGCTAGTCATTTGGTAAAGGTGACACAGAAACTACGATGTGTCACAAGTGATGATGACCGTGGCCTTATCATAAACTGTTCTCCCCCTAATAATTGTGCGCTGGTTGGCGAAGACTTTATTATTGTATCTTCAAAATCTGGTTCTTGTGTCAGTGGTCGCAAACTTCGATTTCAGCGAGAATTGTACACTTATCCGTACTCCAGCAAAATTTTGAAAATTGGTTTTTATTCACTTTCCCGCGAGATGGTGTCTGGCACTGTGAGTGGTAAAGCTATCATGATACCATGCGGTACTGAATTTTTGATAATTCCATTTTGTAAATGATCTGTTTTGTTTGTAAGCAGCTATGAAATAGGAAGTTATGTTCAGAATAATTAGCGTAGTTGGCTAAATGCCGGAATTAATACGGAATTCCACAAATTGCCACAAAGAGTACACTGGCATGATGTTCATTAGAATATTTGAGCATTTAAATATCAACCTATCCACTCACATCAGTTGACATTTTCATATTTAGATTATCCGAGCTATCTCAATCTTGAAAACCAAGAGTTAAGCTTGAAGTTGTAACTCTAAAAATTCTGCCCTCTTTTGACGATTTGTTTGGTTATTTAACTATTGTTAGTCATTTTCCTTTTGATGTTCATTTTAAAATTCTCCTTGGAAATAGAGTACGTTTTGTTTCAAAAAAAAATTTTTAATTTGCTCCTAAACAGACATCATGTACATGGATGGGCAGCGTGATAGTTTTGGGTAAATACCTACCCAGTCAACTCGTACTCGTGTCCTGTACCTCTATTTTTAATGAAATTCAAAATACACTACTTTAACATAAGTAATACATGTGTACTTGTTTAGGACTTATCTCTAGTCATTGATCTGATATCGTCTATTTCAGAATAATTTCAACTAAATCTAGGCTAACACAAACTCCATGCGTCAACTTGTATATGTAACTGAACCGCTACAGAATTGAATACATGTAAACAACTTCCTTCATGGAAATGAATCACGAGAGCTATGCATGGTTATACAACAAATTACATTTTCAGTTTTCATGAGCCGATCGGTCACTGATCTATTCGTGTGATGCCTGTAATCATACCTCAACAATGAACGGTAAGCTAATCCGGCAATAGACATTTCAATTTTGTAGACACTTAGGAAGCCATATTCTGATATCGGCAGAAAAATTCACATAAAAATGATTTAGAATTTAAAGACATTCAGTTTTCATATAGAGGACGAGCATAGAAACTCTGGCATTAAATTTATGAACTACAGGCCCGCCTTTCAAACTCAGCCAAGCTATAAGTTACTCAATTTGAAGAGTTCTGTGCTCCGGAATCTTATGTTCCGGAAACTGAGCTTGTAAGTGATCCCAGAAGCAAATTAAGTAGCAGACAAAAATCTTAGTTGAAGCTGAATTGAAGCACAAGGGTCACCATTGTAATGCAAAAAATTGTAACTACAATTTTAAATAGAATCCTAGGATTCTAAAATTTCTAACTCATCATTGCTAGCATATACAAATGATTGTGCTCTTTGTACATACGAGGACAATGACGAAATAAGTTATTATAGAATACTCATCAGCAATGAATGTAAGTATACTAAGATAACCAAAGCACACTACCTGAGTGATTACCTAAAGCAGACTTTCATGGTTATAGCCAAGATTATTTTTTTTTTGCTACAGTAAGCCTTCTTGCGACTGTCCAGCAAACTGTAAAAACTCAGACTGATTGGGATTAATAAAATTGAAATTTCAATCCGTGCACGTTTATCTTTAAATGTATTCCGTATGCAACTAAAATAATATTATGCAGCATTTTCGATCTTAACCCACCAAACAGATAAATAAGGTGGGCTACGTAGAGAAATCATTACCGATACGACACTACTAAGTTTTATGTGTACAAGAAAAATACATTTACAGACAAGGCAGTGATATTGCTGAGGTTATTTTCCATTACATTTTCAGAATCGCTTGATTGGACATTTGGATCGTTGAAATATAAAATTGAAGTCTCTTTCATATGGCATGTGTAAGTTATTTTACGTTTTTGTGTTTTCTAATGCTTTATGTTTCAGCTAGCTTAACGTCGCAACTTTTCGTACATTTTGAAAACTGCATTGAATGCTGTATGCAAGCAATTTTCAAATTGCGATTGGAACTGACGACATTGAACGGCAAGGCGCACTGGTTGCTTAAATATTGATTGACCAAATTTTGAGGTATGTTATTTGATTTAATTTGTGAATCCTCTGCGTAACTGCTTCAAATTCTGGCATGGTTTCATTTTTATTTAGTTTGCATTCCTATCTGTGCTTCTTACTATTACTAAAGTTTCATATGGTTACTATTACTAAGTACATGTATAGCATAATATGATTTGATATAGTATACTGTAATTTCCAGTAATATTGTTGGAATAAAAGCAGCATAATGTTGTTGTGGATAATAGCATTATTCTAGCATTTGCTGCAGTAATATCCTAGCATGGTACTGGGCAAAATGTCAGCATAATACTAGCTGCTGGAGCTAGCATTTTTCTAGCACATAGCACAATTTTTCCCACTGGGTAGTATGTATCGCTAGCTGCAACTGAGACCATATTAGCTTATGAGTTTAAATAATGAAGTTTGGACTGCGCCCCACTTGAGCTGAACTGCACGAGCCGCCTCTGTCTACACTGTAAACCAGCACCTCCTAAAGCAAGACACTATTCGTAACTAATAAAAAAATCCTAAAGCAAAGCGTTTCAGAAGGCTAGGACACTAAAATTTGTTCCAATACTTTATACTACTTTTACAGTGTGATGCAACATACTACTGCATCAATCTAGCAGTAGTGCCATTATGCAACTAAATTGCCCATAGCACTGAAATTGAGCTATTATCAATTATGCCTGCCTCCTTTTCCTTAGCAATTAAACGAAATGTGATTCGTTTAAAACATAGATTCAATTATATTTTGTACTAATTAGTGTCATTAAGGATTATTTAAGACATGCTACTGTCATCATGTTTGATAGGGTTCGCAGAAAACTTCAAAACGCATGTTGATATCATTTGAATATATTCAAAAAAATTGCGACAAATTTATGAAAAACATTCATAAAATTCATTTATAAAATTCATCTAAAAATTGCAAAATTGGTTGACAAGCATGAGATTACTTATCATTGGAAAATAACAAACATGTTCAAAATACGAATCTAAGAAATATAAAAAATGACCAGAAATTCTGTAAAAGAGATATGGAAGTTACTCTTCTGATGCAGCGGCTGTTCGATTATGCGGAAGTTCAAAGCCAAAAACAGCTAGAAAATGATCTGTAAGCACGAATTCTAAATGTCTATGTTTCTTATGTATAGATTTCCCTCAAATTGCAAACGTCTCAGTTGAAACGTTTATTAGAAAAGCAAGAAAACGAAGAACAAATTAATTAGTGGAATCAGCAAGAATCCTCTGGAATGTCACAGCTACTCTCATAAAACAATTTTAAAAAATCCAAGCGCAGTAAGTGGAAATCATTCGTTGAAAGTAGATTATAAGCAATCACACAAGATGTTCGCACTCGCAGACAGGCTTTGATTTTACTCCTATGAAGCAGTGCCTGCTTGATGAGCTGCTACCTGAATGTCAAGCTTACTACATTGTCACTCTGATAATGATCTAGGAGTAGCAAAATGATTGTATGAAGAAAATTTGATAGTCGCGTAGATTGTAAAAGTCTTCCAAAATTCTCAATAATTGATAATTGAAGCTGCGCTGTATCAGAAGTCTTAGATTTGATCACAATTAAAAAAGAAGAAATTAAACAAAAATCGCCTCGCTTATAGGATGAACAAAATTTTTAAAGTATTTTTGCTGCTCAGTTTGGTAAATGAGCGCCGCACACCGAGAAGTCCCTCCAACACCTCCACGGTTGCTTCTTGCTTCCGGGAGTGCATCAAATTAAATGCAAGGAAACAGGCCACAAACACTGTCAAAGTTTGTGCAGCACCATCTGTTGATATGCTTATGTCATTTACGTGCACGCAGTTTTCTGGGGCACCTTCTGTTCCTCCAATTCTGACGGGTTGCTGAAAAGAGAGATGAATTGTGGATACAAATTTCATTTTTAGCATCACCAACTTCAGATCTCGTTTGTATGAAATCAAACTTGATTATAGTAGTATATATCCAACTACTAGTATATATACAAGTCTTACTATATTTCACAATACAATTAAATTCCCCCAGCAGCAAAAAATGGCTCCGATCCAGAATCAATGTCCTGAATGCCCAGTCATCATTTAATTTTCCTTTTAAAATTATCCATTGTGATTCCTTTTATATTTATAAATGAAATATTCACTTTATCATGCATGATATAACAACACATCAATCGAGAGAATAACTCATTCCTCAGCAGTATGGTAAACCTGAAACTGCCGGACGATGATGCCAGGGGTTTTGAGTTCAAAGTAAAAAGTTTACTTTTTTCGAAATTCTCTTATTTTGATGACTGTTTTGTACACTTATCATAGGCTATGTATCTGTCAGAGCATGTGAATAACAAATATCACATGCAAAGCTTACTGTAGGTCTAATAATCAAAACTGTCAATGAATTGAACTATTGATTCTGAAATGGTTCAATTCTTAGAGCAATCAATTAACAAGATAATTTGAATTTTTTTAAAAATTGAGCATTTTACTCTCACATATTCAAAGAAATCAAAGGAGTGCTTTGAGCATTGTACTTGATACAGAGTTCCCCTATTAGATTTAATGTGAATGAACATGCATTCTTAGATAAAGCACCCAATGCTAATGACACAGCACTTGAACTGACATAGGAGTTTGACAAAGTGCGTATTGACCTTGTGTGAAATACCACTGCACTTACTCTTCCAATTCCTTCCGAGAAGAAGGCCGAGGCTGCTTCCTTTGTCTTGGCCACCACTGTCAAAAATGACATCCAAAGAGTGCCAGCTATAAATAAAATAAAATTTGAAATAATATACAAGTCCAACAAGTCAACTAAAATAAAAAACTTACTCAAGCTGTTAGGAGCCTCCTTCAGCTCCAATCTGCGAGAAAACGGCAAGTCCAAAATTCGGGAGGCGCGCAAAAGCTCCAACTCCATCTTGCGTGGATCAAAAGCCCCCCCCAAGCTGGTACGGGGATTTTTCATTTGCGCAATACGCGCGTAGCATCAATGATGCTTCAAACATGAGCTGTGGAAGGAAATGGGAATATTAGAAGGAATTTCATAGATGGAAAATGCCATTCAGTTCACAGAAAAATGCAATTAATGGCAATGCTTGCATTATGTGTTTCGAACATGGCAAGTGAACGATAGCCGAAAACGCTCGACAGCATAATTTTGATAAATATAAATAAAAGATCACCTGAATCTGGGTCCTTCCGTTATTCAGACCTAAGCACATATGACTCAGTCTCTGCTCGGAATCGAGAGCTAGAGTGAGATGGGTTAAACTCACTGAGATTAAATTTTATTGAGAAAAATTTAACTGAGATGGTCGTCACCAACAGCGACGATTTCCAATCCGGTGCACATTGTGTATGAATAAAATGGTCTATATAATAACGTTTAAAGAAACACATGCTTTAAAGGAGAAACCTTAACAGAGGAAGATGTCTTGGGAGATGCCTCAAAGAAAAAGATTCCTTAATAGTGGAAGATGAGAGAGAGGGGCTTAATAGAGGAAATATACGGTAATTCATATTCCAGGTTATCATCGATCACTGTTCAGTCCCTAAACGAAATATTATAACTACAGCTTAGGAGGACCGGCGAAATATACCAGGCCATTTGACTATGTCTTGCGGAGTCTAATTCACAAAATTAACATTGTCTTTTCATTCTAGTTTCTAGGACACCATAATTCCTGCTATGAAAATTGAAAATATTTGTTTGAATGGAATAAAATATGCATTTAAATGCCATTTCGATGCTTACTGACCTTGATCATCAGTCGTGTTTGAAAGGTAGTTTTATACTGTGTTGTGAGCAAAGCAAATGGTTGGAATGCAAATCCTTGTTCTTAAGACTATTTAAATCGTATCTTTTAGAGATGAATTTAAAAGAAGGAATGTTTATTAAACTAATTTAAGATCCCAATAAGTGTGGCATAGACTAGTTGATAGGCACCTTGATGTTCCGTTTACAGCAGATTAAGACAAGTAAAAGAGAAATACTTATGTCAGAAAGCTGGAATAAAAAGAAAAAACGAGAAACATAAAGAGCATGCAATGCTTTTTTAAAACAGTTTTCAGAAAACATAGTTTATGTGATATGGTTGTCTGCAAAGGGACAGCCAGTTCAGATGCAATTAATTTTCATTTAACACTCACATATTCAGGAAGGCGCAGTTGTGGGCAGTTGTGGGCAGTTAAGCACTTCTTGGAAGACGGTTTCGTTCATGGCAAAGTGCTTGCGAACAGAAAATGATTCCTCCAGCTTCTGTTTAATCTCCACATCGGAAATCGCGCAATGGAATTTAACGTTAACACCGGATTGCAAAATCAAAGAATAAAAATCCTTTGACATCTGCATATTTGGACAGTTAATGTTTTGTAAGATAAGCTTCTATATAATCTTTTCAATAATATACTTCCATACAACGGGGAATACGATCAAGGAAATATGATAAACTGATATTTCTGTTGCCTTCAATTACGAGACAATTATATGGTCAGTATCTCCTGTAGATTTTCAATCGACACCTATGACAACTTATATTTCCAAGCGCAATTACAGGCTATAATTTACCAACACGTCTCCTTGATTGACATCTTCGACCTATTTTGTCTTTATCGTATTAACTAAATGCTATTCCTATACACAAAACCAAATAATAAATTCATTTAAAACAAAAAATCCAAAAGAACTTGAAACAAATGCTTGATGAATCCAATAGTGATTTGTATATTAGTATAATTGTATATTATTTTTGGATATCAAACGAGCAGAAATAAAGAATTGAATATCGTTCTAAATTTTCGTCGTAACCAAACGTTTCCTGTTCAGATTACCAGATATTCAAATGTCCATGAGATATCGTTGCAATTGAGGCACTGAGTGGGTTGAATGACGTGCCTAATTTAGAATTAATATCTATCATGATCAGTTAAAAGAAGCTTCGCGTCATGTTGTTATTTGAAATATATATATATTTATATGTAATTGCATTGACTCTGATCTGTGGAATTGAGAAAGCTGTCTTAAATAAAAGCGAAACCGGTCTTCCACATTACCATCCTGTTCTCTGTAACTGCATTTCGGATAGTCGGTGTGAGGGTCTTCATAGATATAGCATATCTATACATATATATTTATACATACTAATGATTAAATTCGCCATTGGCCGGTTAGTTCAAAATAATCAAAATAGACAAGGCCAATAAAAAAGATCTTATTACTGATAATATTTCGATTGCCTCTTTATCAAATCAGATGGAAAAATATTTGATAAAGATTTTTTTTCATCTGATTTGATAAGGAGGCAATCGAAATATTTAAGGAGAAATAAGGAGGCTTTCGAAAATTTACGCATATATTTAAAATAAGAGTCAAAACAATGTCCGTTACCTCTCTCATAATGTTGTGTGGAAGGGACATGTTCTCCAGTTTCATGATACTCGCTGCACTGTCTGATCTGGAAAAACAAATCACATTTGAAGTCAAATAAATGAACACAGGTTCTCTGAAGAAGTTTTAAAAATTGTCGAAAAGATCTAAAATGAAAGCGGCATCTGAATGTCGCAAAAGGAAGTGGAGCGAAATAACTGCTCGCTATAAAGATCAATTCATGTCATACAGTTACTGATAGCAAGTGTAAAGTTGGAGTTCCGTGGAATGTACATGCAAAATGCCTACAGCTGATAGCTCTATTCCTAATCTGGTTGTATTATTGCAAGCTCAAAACCAAGAATAGACCTATAAGGTTGTTATACTGTATATATGTGTAGTTGTGTTGAATTACATTTATCAACTCACAATGCTGACGTATTCACGCACCCGTCCGCTTCATCTGAATAAACTGATCCAGCTGGAGTGCTGTAAAATAGAAGAAGGAAGACATCAGTGATGATAATGCATTATTATGGTGTGGAATAATAATAATCAGGCATTCACTACAGGAGTAATAATTGTAATTGGTAATGATGGGTAGATGACTAAAACTTACCTGTCAAGGGCAGCATCCTCCAAGAGAACATTCCAAACGTCATTTATCTCTTCATGCATCTTAACGGTGGCGCTGAAATACAAAATATACATTTCAAACTTGCAAAACATTCATGCAAGCCTCATTATAGTACAAGCTTAATTTTCATAGACAATTCATTTTAAACTCGGACACTTCAGCTTTTCCATACCCTCTGAGACCTAGTGGACTCCTTTCATCAATTCTTAATTTCGTAGCTTGGATCATCAGGAAAAATATAGTTTATGAAAAACAATTATGCTTACTTATAGCTGAACAACATGTGTTATATTTATTTGGCATCCACTCTTCCTTTTAAATACGTGCGAAACAGTATTTTTGAAAGTCAAGGACATTTGGCACTAAGGAAGCGGTTTTGCGATGTTTTCTGTTACAATATAACCCCAGATATTACGGTATGTAAGATAGCTTTATTGAAAATGATTAATTGTTTATTTGCAGGACCCTAGCACTTGATATTATCTTTTAGTTTTATCCGCTTGTGTCAGAAATACGCCTACCGCAACAAAACAAGCCTTAACTCTCAAAACAGCTGTGGATATCTTAGGCTAATCAATAGCTGCAGTGAAAACGTGGTCAACAGTAAAGTTTGGCGTAGAACAATTAAAATAAGTATAACTTTGATCTTGGATATTGAATTATAGGCTACTTAGCTGTTCACATATGCCAATCAGTCAAGCGTTATCACGTGCCAAAGTAACATGCTTAGTACTCACGATCAT
This sequence comes from Prostheceraeus crozeri, assembly GCA_907163375.1. NCBI lineage: Eukaryota > Metazoa > Platyhelminthes > Polycladida > Euryleptidae > Prostheceraeus > Prostheceraeus crozeri. Next base: position 11,408 of record CAJQUW010009458.1, on the reverse strand, counting down.
CCAGCTCAACGCACTTACACGTATAGGCTACACGAGCATGATGTAAACAAGAAATGTTTTGATACATTATTCAAGGTATTTGATACAGTGGTCAAGTACTCTTTAACGCATCCAACTAATCATTGCTGATCAATAATCATTTCTCTTACTGTTTCTTTCCTGTTCGGATCTGGGCTTCTTGCTCTTACGCTTCCTGTAATTCTCTTTAATCTTCTCATATCGTTGCCGCATTTCGAGGATCTTTTCGGAGTCCATCTTTGTCCGCTTGTACTGAATTCTTTTAATAAATTTGAACTTCAATACCTCCTGAAATAGAGGATGTTACATCATGTTGAAGTTTTATGCGACAAATTTTTGTGTTGAGTGGAATATAGCACAACACTCGATATTGTAGCATATACAATCATACACTGAATACACTGTTATTCAGCCTTTGACCGTTAGTATAGTTAATTGTTGATCCATACATGTACCGGAGTTTTCCACTTAATATATCCGGGTATGTTAAGTGGAAGTTAGTGCCAGTTGATATACCGGGTCTATTAACTCCCGCCAAACTGTCATTATGTCTTTATAGCATTCAACGTCATTCTTGGAAATAACATTTCTGCTGATTTTTGTAAATCAAGCACCCATCTTGGGTTCGCATGTGATCACACCGGAAAAGGATTAGGCGAAGTAATAAGTCTAATGACCTGTATACTAGGGTTTTCAAAATCCCGACTTTTTCTGATCTCGGGATTAGCAAGCTTAATCCATTTACCGATGGTATTCTTAGGCTGGCGTAGGCTGAACAATACTAGACGTTGTTTTATATTCGTTGATGAGCATTTTAAACGATGCACTGTACAATACAACTAATGATATCAGATAGACATGTGCCTTAATGATCATGAAGTAATATAATATAAAGTTATCTTTTCACATGCAGACACAAACTATAACAACAAATGTATCTGGTTATCACACACAACATGCGTTGTCGCATTAAGCCCGATATGAGATTTTCAAATCGAAATGCGAATCCCGCGATTTTTCTGTCTGGTGAAAGCCCGATACTAATCGATTTAAAACTTCATTATATACGAGGTGTGTCAGAAAAGTATCCGGACTGTGCCTGCTGTTCAAGCAAGAAATAGAAAATCGATAATCCGGTTTTTGTGAACACAATCCGGACACTTTTCTGACACACCTCGTATTGCACCCCTGTATGTATAACGCTCTCTCTTTCCTTCTCTCGACTGCCTGAACATATTTTCATTTTTATGTCAATTAGTTGAGATAGACAATAAGTATATTATTCAGTTATTCTATGCAGTTGTGCATGCGAGTAGCTCTGTTTCCAGTTTGCAACTTAGGTGTCTGTTATTAAGCTGATCGCGGGAAGTCTGAATTTAGTTTTTGCATAGCGTTAGCATCCACGTTTCACGAATTACGCCATGTTCCTTGCTACTCCATCTTCATACAGCTACTAACTGCCTAAGAACAGATATTACATAATCCCGGGATTGAAAACCCTACTGTAGCCTACGCCAAAGAACTGTCATTCTGTTATTCAGATGCTTATTACGGTATTGCTCATTTTATATCCTAACAATTGTGATAAATTACATTCAAATTGTGATTTTTTTTCATTACAGTTTATAGTTTGAAACTCATGTGTATCAAATTATAAGCACATGTAATACATTATAGTTACTTTAAGTGACGAATTGCATCTCATGTATTGAATATGCTTATTCTGTGGTGTCTCCACTTAATATACCCGGGTATGTTAACCTTATCCAAACTTATTCTGCAATTTCGTCATTTTCCAGTTTACCGGGTATATTAAGTGCAAAACTCCGGTAATTTACGACTAATTCTAGTATCAGAATTCTTAATGATATTAGAATATTTATTTAGACGGTGGAGATATACTCAGTCAATGTATTCTATAAATCACGTGGTTACAATCTGCAACGAAGAAAAGGTTATTTAAATACTACGCATAAACAATTAAACAATAGGTATTGTTAGTTAAATATCTTTAAGAAATAAGAGCTACCATTATAACCTAATGTTCGGTTAAGCAATGGATTGCTACTAAAAATTTTTATAGATTCAACAATGCTAATCTCAAAGTCCGAGTTTCCACGGTAAATGATTTTAAAGCAATCATTATAGTTACGAAAACAATGGTTACATTGTTCTATGTGTTGTGCAATGGCACTATTGCCACTTAAGTATTCAAGTTTACGTTGATGCAGACGTCTTTTGGTTTTGCCAATATATTGGCAATCAGGATCAACCTGACATTGAAAGCAATAGACAAGACGCGATTGCATGTCTGGACCTAACTTACTTTTAAGGGAGAAATATCTTCCAGTTTTGAACGAGGTCATAACACCTTGCATTCCAAGTTAAGTTTACGAAATATTTTTACTAACTTATTACTAAATTTCTGTGATGCATAACCCACGAAGGGGATTTTGATTATTTTATTGAAGTCATTATCAATTGTAACGCGTGAAGCATTGTTTAATTTACGACCTATAAATTTGTTAATTGTTGATTGAATTAATTGCAATGGATAGCCATTTCTACTTATGATATTGGTAATTTTATTACATTCATTATGGAATAGATTCCAATTGGTGGATACATTGTAAGCACGATGAAGCATGCCTAATACTAGTGTGTTTTTCCAATTGCGAGGACATAAAGCATTGAAATTCAGTAAAAGACCTGTAAAGGTAGGTTTACGATAAATCTCAGTAAGTATATTGTCCTCATCAATTTTCAGAAGGACATCTAGAAACGGTAATTCTTTATTGCCCACTTCTGATGTAAAGTGCAAGTTACTGTGTTGAATGTTTAGAAAATTATGGAATACATCTATGTGTTGTTCATTGTTAAATACAGCTATGATATCATCCACATAACGACGATACACAACAGGAGAGAAAGGTAAGTCCTGCCATTTATGTTCTAGATTAGCTAAGAAGACGTTAGCAAGGGTTGGACCCAACGGGCTACCCATACTTACACCATCCACCTGTTGGTATACAGTATCATTCATAAGAAAGCAACCAGACGTGGCAAATTTTAATAAGTCTTTAAATACTTTTTCTTCGTACTTCGGTTTATTGGCATTACTAGGTGAGTACACTAATTTAGTTGCAATGTTGATTGCTTCAGTTACAGGTACGTTGGTAAATAAGTTTTCGACGTCAAAGCTCACAAGGGTGCTATGACGGTTTATTTTATGTTTAACATCATCTAATACACATTTCATTAGTACCTGGAAGAAAGATATAGATATACATGCTTTTGTGTAAAAGCTTATCTGCATGCATTTGACAATAAATGTGAACATGTACTACATTGTATTAGGATTAATGTTTGGTGTATTATCCCTCATTAATTAGCTTGCATTCATTAAATCGCAGATTAATGGACGACAAGTTAGTCCGAATATCAAGCCATTTTGTGATCAAAATTGCAATGTTTCCAAAATTACTTCAGTCATGCAATCAAGTCTGGATCTTGGGTCAATTATTAGTTTTCTTAATATCCGTAATAAAGAACATATTCACTATGAGCACTGGTATATAAACTATGAATCATCTGGATATTTGGAAGATACAAAACTGTACAGTGGATATGTAACACTACTTTTAAAGCAACCTACTGTGCCTTCAACACCGGTTTCTGTTTTCATCAACCGGTAAAATAATAAAACATGAATATATCAACATGAAATAGTGTTCATTTATTATTTCCTGCAATCTTTTCTACGAGAAAACAGTGTATCCGCCTATGCAGGTATCTAAACGGATACACGACGTTCTCCGATGTATCTTCGGCTATCAATCACCTTCTACTCATTAGGCATTTGTCACAAGTGAAACAATAGAGGGATTAGCATTCATGATCGAGCCTCCACCCCAAATGCTCCAACATGCATTTCGTTGTGCATCTTTCGGGAATTAAATTCAAAATCAACCAGTAAAATAAATCACAGTAAACACAAGTATTTACACAAATTGAAAATGTAATTGGAAATATAAAATTTCCTTATGACAATTTTTGCAATATGATCATTTCATGACTTTTAATTTTTTGAAAGTCTGACTTTTTAGGACATCTTACGGGTATGACGCAGAGAGGCGTGAAGTATATCCTCATTTGTAGAGGTATGCAGCTTGTGTAATTGAAATTCAAGTATAATTTATGAAATTTTGCCATAAAAATATGAGTTGTACAATTTTGCTATGTCAACAGCTGCTCAAAAATTTAATTTCCGTTAGCTGTTCTACCTTTCATTCCCCACGTATCTCGCAATGTCGTCAACGATTGGGTAGAGGAATGACTTGCAGAAGCTAGCCGTTGACTTCAATTTGTTTGCCTCCTTCTTGGTTCTGCAACCGTGGGGTCAACTGGCGGCAACACGTAAATCAAGGGCCAAGGCTCCAGTGAATTTTCATCATTTGTTGCTGTTGTGGGAATGTGGACGGAATGTTGCTGTCGATCTTTGAAGTATATAACTGTTCCGGCCTGGGCTGCCCACATCAGGCCATCCTCGCTTTCGACTTCTACACCGTCTGTATAGAGGGTTACCGAAGCAGAAATCCCTAACAACTCTTTCCCTGAAATAATATAAATAATGAAATTAGACAACTTCGAAAGTAATAAGAAAAATTCAAGCAAAAGTAGAAGTAAATATAAGAAACAGTTATGGAAATGAAAATGTATACATGGAGTTTGTGGTTGCATATCAGGCGCCACTTTTTTTACCAAAATTATAATACAGATTGTTTCATAAAAAATGGATCACCCTTAAACATCGCCTTAACTTCAACTTTGTCTAACTCCGCCAAACTTGAACGAATTTCTCTGAAATTTGGAAGATATGTCAGTTGTGCTTACTAATATCATTGTTGGAAATTTCAAGCATGAATATTGAGTTGTTTTCCTGTTATAGATAAAAGAGTAGTAGATAATTTGATCTTCATTTAGCAATGTTACACAAAATCATACCTCATTCTTATAAAATTACATTTGTTTCCTTTGTTATGTAATATGTTGTTCTACAAGCCAAAAGCTATCAAGCAAAACAAAAATAAAGAAAATCGGTCAATCAGAGCCAGTATAGCACCATTATTCATCAACAATAATGTAACTGCTACATGTGATTAACTGGACTTCATGTTCCATAGCTTCCTGACTTCGTTGCGGTGGTGTTGGCAGCACTCCTGATTGCTTTCAGCTAGAAATCTATCTCTTACCGGTTGAAAACAATACAAGGCACAAATGAACAATAACGAGATCGCATTCACAAAAGGCAAAGTATGAGCCTTGCTAGAACAACTTCACATACAGCAAGGAAGCATGAATTCTGAACACTATGTGAATGCTTTACGAATGAACATTGGCCAAATGACAGATCAACTTGGTGATCCATCGACTTGGTTATTTATGGATGATAATGCTACGTGTCACAGGAGTAGTAGAGTCAAATTATGCAAGTCTCAATTAGGGCTTAGGACATTATCTTGGCCAGCTCGTTCTCCTGATCTGAATCCCATAGAAAATGTATGGAGTATTCTAAAACGTAACGTTCGTCGTTCACTGCTACCTACAGATGGCGTATCACAACTTACGTCACTGTTAAAAAGAGAGTGGAGAAAGTTTAGATCAGTCAAAAATCAACGATATCATCGAATCAATGCCTAGACGAATTGGTAATGTCATTGACAATAAGGGTAGGGCCACAAAATATTAGCTTCTTAAGAACCGTTACTGTATCATAGCTTATCAGATTATATAAGGACATTTAAATATATTAGGGACATGAAATAACATGAAAAATGCTTTCTGTATCATAGTTATGTTTTATTTAATCAAATTTTAGGATGATCTACTTTTTATGAAACGGACTGTATTTGAATTTAATGTTCAAACATGACTACATTACGGTAATAGCATGTTCAAAGATCATATAATTTCATGCTTTTGCACATGTAGCCATTGGTAAGATCATGTATTCATTCTATGGATATGGGTGTAGGCCTAGTACATGTAGTATTTCATAAATGAATCAAAAATTGGTGAACAGTTCATCAACAGAAACCGATTTCATGAAAATTTCAATGAGTATTGAACAGTCCAATCTGCGACACACGTGATAAGTTAATACAAACGCGACGAAAGTCAATCTCATCAATTCGATTTCTGTGAGTATTGAGGATCGCTTAATGATTCAATCTTTCCTGTCGCATCGTAGATCGTAGCCATGTTTTATATTTCATGCGTCTTAAAACGCTGAGACTTCTTTCGGCGGTTGCCGAATAGCTATGACATTCAAAAATTAAGTTTTATTACTTCATCATGCAGCATTCCCAGTTCATATGAAAAATTCATGATTATAGCCCGTACCTCCTCAATAACAGAATACAAATATTGATCTTTAAACTTTCTAAGCTGCATGATCAGGTGCTCTTTATCGAACTCGGGATATGCAGAAGGTCTCGAAACGTTTTCATTTTCGGTGTGAAGTAAAGCAGATTCTAGGATCACATATTGTTGATTCTTGATTAAAACATGCCGAGATTTGCGTCATTGCAAAGTCAAAACTTCATAGAACTCAGTTCTGAAGTATTTATCTATTCCTTGCTGATAGTCTGCTGAGGAGGATTCAAAACGGAGTGATCGGTCGATCGATAATCCAGGTGGACTTAAGTTCAACTTTTTGACTTTCACCCGAGCATCAGAAATAACACTTTCCGCATTTTTGCCTAGACGTTGAATAAATTTCTTTGTGGTATCTGTTGCGATGATCATATCAGTCAAAGTTATCCTCTTCCTTGGTAAAATAGTGCTCAATTTGTCAAGTGGAGCAAGAACAGCTTTCGAAAGCGAAATAAGTATGAAAGCGAGTATTTATATTAATTGTTAGCAGGCTTGAATGTCATTTTCTAATGCATGCAAATCCAATGAGATTTACTTACCAGGCTTAAATGAAAAAAATTACATTGAAGTCCGCTGTGAAAAGATTTTGTATTTGGGTTATAATAATTATAATAATAATAGCCATCTGAATCGAGATTTAATGACTCAGCCCGAATCACTCACCTTCTCTTACAAATTCTTCTATTGGCTTCACCTTCAAAAATTTGATCTTACCATTTTCATTTGCCGATATCTTAAGTACCTGAAACACTCATTGGTTGATGATATAATCCATGCAGCATTTAAATAATGATATTCGCAATACTGTATCACATAATCTATATAAATTAGTATCATGTAATTGAACCTACCTGTGTCATAATGATGCTTCTAAATCTGCTTCGATCTGCAATAGTGATAGTGCATAGGTTAATGATGCAATAGAAACTGGCATAATTAAAAATGCAAAAGACAGAGGGACTACCCAAGACCCGTGGTATGACAATCTTTCCGGTTCATTAATGCAATTCCTAAGCTTACTACATATGTGCATTTTTATCGTCGTGGAATGACGACTTTCTCATTTTGTCTATATTGACGAACCATCATGCCTGTTCCATTTTGACAGAAAATTCCCCGATTGTAGGTGGGAATGATGCAAATGAAACACCTAAATTTTATCATGTGGGTTCAATTGGAAAAAGTCTGCTCTCTACAGAACCAATTCCATAAGTAAAATAACAACAAATGCTGCCCCATCGAGGCCCTCCTTTCCAACTGTGTATATCCGATTATTCGTAAAGATACTCTGAATTTTGAAGAAACTGAAGACACTTGGACCCTTTGCCGGAGATATTGGAGATTTTTTATTGTCATGAAATTACTTTTTGTTTACTAAAATTAACGTCAACTTTTGTATCACAAATTCGCTCTATAAGGAACTACTACAAGCTCAGCTCAGCGCTTTGCACTGATGCATACACAAATACAACATTTTCCAAGTTTCATCTGTGTTGAAATGAAAAGTTCTAAGTTTTTTGACATAGAAAAATGTCTGCAGGTATTTTCCTATGATGTTCATGTACCTTTTGTCTATGAAGCTGGAACGCATTAATTAAGATTTGGTAAACCCACCTAATGTCGGCAAAATCAGAACGTATTTTCACCTATTTTATTCCACATACCATCGCCGATCAGAACGTGATAATAACACAAACGACGTCATTCGGAAATGACTTGAAGACAAAACTATATCAAAAATTATGTCCTTTAGACTTAGTACTTTTTGCTTAATAAGAGATAAACATTAATTTTATCATTTTAACCAAATACTTCAATCTGCGTCCCATTGAATCCCATGTCCTGTTTTTCATCCTGTCTGACAAGGAAGAGGAAACCATGTAGAACTAGACGGACACACATTATCCATGAAGCAGCCATACGGTGCACATTTATCACTGTGAAAGTCTTATCTTCGGCCTCTCGTTCTGATCTGGCGTTTCAGACTGTGACGCTGTCTATCAACGACCAGTGGCGTGATATCTATGATACGAGGGCCATACAAAGAAAAAATGCGACTATGCGTGAATGTACACGTATGTGTGTGAAAACATCCCCGATGTCCTGCCATTTCTATTCCCAACATTCTGGAACATGGAACTTTGTCTCTAGACGAACAGTTTCAAGTACATGTCTGATTGAATAAAGGAAAAATCAACAATTATTATCATGTTATATTACAGAGACAAGATGAACATGAATATGACAGAGAGATCGGTTGCATGTTTGAGTACGCAATACTTCTGTCTACTGTTTTAACACGGTGTGGAAGTCCAATGGATCTTTGAAACTCTAATTCCTTTGAAGGTGCATGATTCTGATGGTAAAAAAAAAAATTAAAATCGTCTCCACTTGAGCTATGACACTTAAAAGTACATGTTAAGTCAGATAAAATTCAATTTATAAATAGTATTCACGACGTCGTATTTTAAGGAGGCATCTAATGTTACATTAATGCAAATCAGGATATTCTTGATTCGCTATCGTTCCTGCTATTAGCTGAAAGACCGTTGCAGTCACACAGAAGAAGTATTCATTAAATGTTTTTTTATGATATGTTTCATTGACATTGACATGAAAACCCACCAAAAATAAAAGTTTCAAGTGGAGGGTTGTCATAGGTGCTGAAATAGAGGTATACATCTGAGTTCCGGTGTTCGCCGAATAAACGAGTATTTCAAAGGGAACTATTCAATTTTCGAAGTAGGAATACCCATTGTTCGTCTGACGTACAAAAATAGAGCTCAACCATCCAAGAAATGGGATCATTTTCTATTGTCACACAAAACAGTACATGGCTATGGACAGATTGCGAGAGTTTTGCAGAAGTCAGTGATAGTCCACAGTGGACTATGTGATATGAGATTCGCATCGGAAAATCAAACACTTCTCTCATCCGAACCACTGAAAATAGGAAAAATTTGGAATTTCCTTTGACTGCAATCTAAGTTTCTGAAGATTGAAACGTAATGGCAAAACATCAACACCATCACCCCCGTTTATCAATGACCTTTCATTTCTGAGTATAAGCTGACCGTCTTTGATATCGGTAAACACAGCCGTTTTAGGCAAATTGTATAAACTGTCTGATGGTCCGCATCAATCTTTTAAAATATTTGATGCAGTCCTTCAAAGCGTCATAGTTGAAAACCAAGGCTAAGTTTCCATAAATTTTTCAGAAGATCAGGGCTAATGTTTGCATTATGTGAAAATTTACACTTGTATCGAATACCTGAATGGTAGATATCTGATCAAAATCTCGTTTTGCTGAAGAATTAGAAAACGCAACATGTTCATTTTTGCATCAGGAATTACATGAAGGCATGTCAATATTTCAATCATTTCAACAATGTGATCAATAACTAGAATTGCCCAAACAGAATTCTCCAAATCAAATAAGCAACCGAAAATAAGAAACAAAACATTTACCAACCAATAAATCATTTGCGATCCAGATCAATGGTAAAGTGTCCCTGTTTCTGATGTTGTGATGAAGTTTTACATCAAGCTCGTCCATGGAGAAAATGTAGAATTGTCACGAAATATTTTGTTCACTTGTATCTAAAGATATGACAGAACCGCCTCAATAAGTCATAAGGAGAGCAGTGCAACAGCACAAGGGTGTGAGACCCCCCCTTCAAACAAATCATGAAACCACGTACTGGTGGAAGAAAAAAAGGCATTTTCCACGTAAGGTAAGTCGAGAAAACGGAAGTAATGAAAAAGTCATAACGTTTTCATTAATTAATAGCGTCCGAAACAATGTTTACATGAGAATCTACAAATTTGGGGTGTTTTTTTTTTTTCAAGCTTCCACATCAGGTTGCTACCACATTGACGTTGACAAACCCAGATACATTACACGGTATCTGCAAAGACATTCCTCTAAGAAAAAGACACAATGAGAAACCTCCTACAAAGTTGGTTCGACAGATTATCGCCACACATGCTATTTGCAATTGCATAGCAATCTGAAAGACTCAACTTGAACACCACAGAAATATAGCTCATTTCAACTCATCAATCAGAGGCAAAAAGCTTCATGAATGCCGAACATTTTTTAAAGTTGAGCTCTTGACCAAGCATCACTAACATGAATCGCATCTAGCATTCGAATTTATGACGAGAATTGAAAATTAAACACCTTAAAATAGATAGCAAATAATTCATGTTTTTGAACGCGCAACACCTATGGGATTGCACACCCCCTCAAATTCGTCACTATATAGCAAAATGTGTACATCCTTATCGTTTTCATTTGTTGCTGGTTTGATGTGTTCTGTAAAGTATGGGTGATTGAAAATGATTTCATCGTTTTCCGTTCAAATATATTTCTCATCCTGTTAAAGGAATTTTGTCCGTATGTACACCGACAAGAAGGAACATAGGTGAATTGTGATCACCATTCGAACACATCACCTCGTCGCCATGGGATAAAATTTAAACTTCTTTTCATGATAATCATCGAGTATCATTCGATTAATTGCTATTGTCGGTTAGGGTGTGAAAATACGACGTATCCACTGTCGCTGGAACCATCTTGTTCATATCATCAATGCTGCAGATAGCAATATTGGATACATGGCTTGACACAATTGCTTCAGTTTTCGAGCCGTTAATTCAAGCGCAGCCTTCTCCAGACCAACATAGGATATCCATAATGCATAGCCATAAAATAAGAAAAAATCGTCGGATAAATCTATCATGACCGTCCTTCTTGGGCGTCAAACCGTCATCGGATTCGCGAATCCTCCATCTCCACTTTCATTTACCAAATCATTTTTCCACATGAGATAGAAGCGTCTGTCATGGTCAGCAACTGAAGGGTTCACCGCGTTCCTCGTGTTCCACTTCGATTTTCGCTTCCAGCACTTCATGATGGAGAATTATACATGTTTCTTGATACCAGACAAAGT
>CAJQUW010009457.1:0-22714 GCA_907163375.1 Prostheceraeus crozeri | reverse complement strand
GCCCGAGTTAACTCGCATCGACAGGACGGGAAATACCACTGACACCGCATTCAGCAGCTGTCCTTCAGAAACTGAGCACGAGATAACTCGCATCGACAGGACGGGAAATATCACTGACGACTCATTCAGCAGCTGTCCTTCAGAAACTCAGCCCGAGTTAACTCGCATCGACAGGACGGGAAATATTACTGAGACCGCATTCAGCAGCTGTCCTTCAGAAACTCAGCCCGAGTTAACTCGCATCGACAGGACGGGAAATATCACTGACACCGCATTCAGCAGCTGTCCTTCAGAAACTCAGCCCGAGTTAACTCGCATCGACAGGACGGGAAATACCACTGACACCGCATTCAGCAGCTGTCCTTCAGAAACTCAGCCCGAGTTAACTCGCATCGACAGGACGGGAAATACCACTGACACCGCATTCAGCAGCTGTCCTTCAGAAACTGAGCCCGAGTTAACTCGCATCGACAGGACGGGAAATACCACTGACACCGCATTCAGCAGCTGTCCTTCAGAAACTGAGCACGAGATAACTCGCATCGACAGGACGGGAAATATCACTGACGACTCATTCAGCAGCTGTCCTTCAGAAACTCAGCCCGAGTTAACTCGCATCGACAGGACGGGAAATATCACTGACACTGCATTCAGCAGCTGTCCTTCAGAAACTGAGCCCCAGGTAACTCGCATCGACAGGACGGGAAATATCACTGACACTGCATTCAGCAGCTGTCCTTCAGAAACTGAGCCCGAGTTAACTCGCATCGACAGGACGGGAAATATTACTGAGACCGCATTCAGCAGTTTTCCTTCAGAAACTGAGCCCGAGTTAACTCGCATCGACAGGACGGGAAATATCACTGAGACCGCATTCAGCAGCTGTCCTTCAGAAACTGAGCCCGAGTTAACTCGCATCGACAGGACGGGAACTATCACTGACACTGCATTCAGCAGCTGTCCTTCAGAAACTGAGCCCGAGTTAACTCGCATCTACAGGACGGGAAATACCACTGACACTGCATTCAGCAGTTGTCCTTCAGAAACTGAGCCCGAGTTAACTCGCATCGACAGGACGGGAAATATCACTGACACCGCATTCAGAAGTTGTCCTTCAGAAACTGAGCCCGAGTTAACTCGCATCGAAAGGACGGGAAATACCACTGACACCGCATTCAGCAGCTGTCCTTCAGAAACTGAGCACGAGTTAACTCGCATCGACAGGACGGGAAATACCACTGACACCGCATTCAGCAGCTGTCCTTCAGAAACTGAGCCCCAGGTAACTCGCATCGACAGGACGGGAACTATCACTGACACCGCATTCAGAAGTTGTCCTTCAGAAACTGAGCCCGAGTTAACTCGCATCGACAGGACGGGAAATACCACTGACACCGCATTCAGCAGCTGTCCTTCAGAAACTGAGCCCGAGTTAACTCGCATCTACAGGACGGGAAATATCACTGACACCGCATTCAGCAGCTGTCCTTCAGAAACTGAGCACGAGATAACTCGCATCGGCAGGACGGGAAATATCACTGACACCGCATTCAGAAGTTGTCCTTCAGAAACTGAGCACGAGATAACTCGCATCGGCAGGACGGGAAATATCACTGAGACTGCATTCAGCAGCTGTCCTTCAGAAACTGAGCACGAGATAACTCGCATCGGCAGGACGGGAAATATCACTGACACCGCATTCAGCAGCTGTCCTTCAGAAACTGAGCCCCAGGTAACTCGCATCGACAGGACGGGAACTATCACTGACACCGCATTCAGAAGTTGTCCTTCAGAAACTGAGCCCGAGTTAACTCGCATCGACAGGACGGGAAATACCACTGACACCGCATTCAGAAGTTGTCCTTCAGAAACTGAGCCCGAGTTAACTCGCATCTACAGGACGGGAAATATCACTGACACCGCATTCAGCAGCTGTCCTTCAGAAACTGAGCACGAGATAACTCGCATCGGCAGGACGGGAAATACCACTGACACCGCATTCAGCAGCTGTCCTTCAGAAACTGAGCACGAGATAACTCGCATCGGCAGGACGGGAAATATCACTGAGACTGCATTCAGCAGCTGTCCTTCAGAAACTGAGCACGAGATAACTCGCATCGGCAGGACGGGAAATATCACTGACACCGCATTCAGAAGTTGTCCTTCAGAAACTGAGCCCGAGTTAACTCGCATCGACAGGACGGGAAATACCACTGACACCGCATTCAGCAGCTGTCCTTCAGAAACTGAGCACGAGATAACTCGCATCGACAGGACGGGAAATATTACTGAGACCGCATTCAGCAGCTGTCCTTCAGAAACTCAGCCCGAGTTAACTCGCATCGACAGGACGGGAAATATCACTGACACCGCATTCAGCAGCTGTCCTTCAGAAACTCAGCCCGAGTTAACTCGCATCGACAGGACGGGAAATACCACTGACACCGCATTCAGCAGCTGTCCTTCAGAAACTCAGCCCGAGTTAACTCGCATCTACAGGACGGGAAATACCACTGACACCGCATTCAGCAGCTGTCCTTCAGAAACTGAGCCCGAGTTAACTCGCATCGACAGGACGGGAAATACCACTGACACCGCATTCAGCAGCTGTCCTTCAGAAACTGAGCACGAGATAACTCGCATCGACAGGACGGGAAATATCACTGACGACTCATTCAGCAGCTGTCCTTCAGAAACTCAGCCCGAGTTAACTCGCATCGACAGGACGGGAAATATCACTGACACTGCATTCAGCAGCTGTCCTTCAGAAACTGAGCCCGAGTTAACTCGCATCGACAGGACGGGAAATACCACTGACACCGCATTCAGCAGCTGTCCTTCAGAAACTGAGCCCGAGTTAACTCGCATCGGCAGGACGGGAAATATCACTGACACCGCATTCAGCAGCTGTCCTTCAGAAACTGAGCACGAGATAACTCGCATCGGCAGGACGGGAAATATCACTGACGCCGCATTCAGCAGTTGTCCTTCAGAAACTGAGCCCGAGTTAACTCGCATCGGCAGGACGGGAAATATCACTGAGACCATATTCAGCAGCTGTCCTTCAGAAACTCAGGCCGAGTTAACTCGCATCGACAGGACGGGAAATACCACTGACGCCGCATTCAGCAGTTTTCCTTCAGAAACTGAGCCCGAGTTAACTCGCATCGACAGGGCGGGAAATATCACTGACGACTCATTCAGCAGCTGTCCTTCAGAAACTGAGCACGAGATAACTCGCATCTACAGGACGGGAAATATCACTGAGACCACATTCAGCAGCTGTCCTTCAGAAACCGAGCCCGAGTTAACTCGCATCGACAGGACGGGAAATGCAACTGACACTGCATTCAGCAGCTGTCCTTCAGAAACTGAGCCCGAGTTAACTCGCATCGGCAGGACGGGAAATATCACTGAGACTGCATTCAGCAGCTGTCCTTCAGAAACTGAGCCCGAGTTAACTCGCATCGACAGGACGGGAAATATCACTGACACTGCATTCAGCAGCTGTCCTTCAGAAACTGAGCCCGAGTTAACTCGCATCGACAGGACGGGAAATACCACTGACACTGCATTCAGCAGTTGTCCTTCAGAAACTGAGCCCGAGTTAACTCGCATCGACAGGACGGGAAATACCACTGACACTGCATTCAGCAGTTGTCCTTCAGAAACTGAGCCCGAGTTAACTCGCATCGACAGGACGGGAAATATCACTGACACTGCATTCAGCAGCTGTCCTTCAGAAACTGATCCCGAGTTAACTCGCATCGACAGGACGGGAACTACCACTGACGCCGCATTCAGCAGTTTTCCTTCAGAAACTGAGCCCGAGTTAACTCGCATCGACAGGACGGGAAATATCACTGACGACTCATTCAGCAGCTGTCCTTCAGAAACTGAGCACGAGATAACTCGCATCGACAGGACGGGAAATACCACTGACACTGCATTCAGCAGCTGTCCTTCAGAAACTGAGCCCGAGTTAACTCGCATCGACAGGACGGGAAATACCACTGACACCGCATTCAGCAGCTGTCCTTCAGAAACTGAGCCCGAGTTAACTCGCATCGACAGGACGGGAAATATCACTGACACCGCATTCAGAAGTTGTCCTTCAGAAACTGAGCACGAGATAACTCGCATCGGCAGGACGGGAAATATCACTGACACTGCATTCAGCAGCTGTCCTTCAGAAACTGAGCCCGAGTTAACTCGCATCTACAGGACGGGAAATATCACTGACACCGCATTCAGCAGCTGTCCTTCAGAAACTGAGCCCGAGTTAACTCGCATCGACAGGACGGGAAATACCACTGACACTGCATTCAGCAGCTGTCCTTCAGAAACTGAGCCCGAGTTAACTCGCATCTACAGGACGGGAAATATCACTGACGACTCATTCAGCAGCTGTCCTTCAGAAACTGAGCCCGAGGTAACTCGCATCGACAGGACGGGAAATACCACTGACACCGCATTCAGCAGCTGTCCTTCAGAAACTGAGCCCGAGTTAACTGACAGATGAATTATTCAACTGTTCACGAATGCTCGTGAGAGCTAACTCGTTTTTAATATGAAGTGGCTTAATGGTCAACCTTCAATATTTTTACAATGTATATTTTTTATTTTTTTATTTTAACAACCCCTTTCTCCCATATAAATGGGGTAGGGGGGATTCATACAAACAAGATAAAAAGGAGAAAGTTCATATACATCATAAAATTCATGGAAACACAAACTAGCTACAGTCCACAAACCATCAGGTAACACCACATGAAACGATATCAGAAAACACAGTCAAGTAAAATGTCAGCCGCTCCATACTTCAACCACATTGTGCACTGTCCTCCGCCATACGACTCTGTCTTCTGCGTCGCTTCTCCAACTTCTCCAATCTTCCTCCGCCTTCTGGAAATCTCTTTTGACACAGTCACTCCAGCGAATTCTCGGTCTTCTTCTTCGCACACTCATTTCTTGCTCCATTCGCCTGGGTAGCCTCTGCTCATTCATTCTTGCCACATGTCCGGCCCAAGATAGTCTCTTTCCCACAGTCTTCTGACTCATCGTTCGTTTCAGTCCGACTTCGAGTCTCATTTCTGCAAGTTTTCTTCTGTCAACCAACTTCACTCCACACAACCTCCTCAGCCAATTGTTCTCGCACACTTGCAGTCTATCTTGCTGATCTTTGGTGAGCGCCATTGTTTCCAGACCATATGTGACTGCTGGAATTACACACACCTCTAACACTTTCCGTCCGATATCTTTGCTGATCCTTATGTCTCCCAACACTCCTGCCACTTTCTGATAGGCTCCGACCCTTGCTCTAATTCTCCTATTCACTTCCATTTCGCTCCGCCCATCTTCCACCACCACACCTCCCAAGTACTTGAAACCCTTTGTCTGCTTTAGCTGAATTCCTTGCACCTCAACACTTATGTCCTTTGGCTCCTTTCCGACCCACATTTCTTCCGTCTTATCCAAATTGATGCGCAGCCCATGCCTTTGGAAATTCTGCGCCCACTTTTCCAGTTGATCTTGTAGCTCCACCTCGTCTTTCGTTATCACAGCTAGATCGACAGCATACATTATCTTGTTCATTGCATCATGTTCTTCGCTTTGCCTTGACAACAATTCCATAATCAGAATGAACAAAAATGGACTTAAAGCACGTCCTTGTCTGAGCCCTGTTTTTATTTGGAAATCTTCGCTGATGTTATCTCCAACTATCACTGCCGCTCTGGTTCTTTCGTACATCTTTTCGATAAGTATCACCTCTTTCTCTCCAGCATTTAACCATCTCAGGGTTGCCACCACTAGGGACGCTGTCATAAGATATTAATTTTATTATTGTATTTAATATTTTACATTTCATATAATTAATGTAAATAAATGTGACCTTCTAAACTGAAAATCGATCTCGTCAATGGCAGCTTCAGGATTGCCTTTTGAGAATAAATAGAAATTGCTGAAATATTCGCGATTACCTTAATAGCCCACCTGTGTTAATACTTACTGTAAATGACATTGTTCAATATTCAAAGATAGCCTTCAAAGCGACGTTTGAGAGAGCGCAATATCTACCAGTATGAATAGAACGCAGCATGTAAGCTGCAAACTTGACTGCAAATTAGAATGACCTGCACCATTTTCCCAAATTTCTCACATTGTCCTTGGGTCATATCGTGCAGGAGAATCTTCAGATCGCGGCTAAGTGACACAATACCCAGCAGGCAGTGCAACATTATTGAAAAGATGATGAGGGGGAAGATGTACATGTGGGCTACAGGGTTGGAACCGGCCGCAAATTTTGAAATCACACCGGTTGGCCGGTTAATTTAATTAGACCTATGTCGAGCGTTGACGACATTCAGTCTTGAATAAATTGCACAATCATTGCAACATTAAGAGCATGCAGATATAGAGCATGCATTGTTTGAGAGTATCTACGTGTGTGCTTTGTGATGTAAATATTGGGAACTGTTCTTTAAACAGTCAAAAATGTAATAAGCTAATTATACGCTGACAATGACAAACAACGATTCAAGAAAGTAATAACAATTATCCAAAACAATTATTCGAATACTTTTAAGAAAAGTGTTTTACCATTAAGATTGATTTGATTTCATCTAGGAGTTTCAACACTTATTAACAGCGTTTCAACTTAGAGCTTCAAATTCACTTCGTCCAGTGTATTTAATAGAAAAATGCACAAGGACAAAAATACACAGTATGAAGTGAATTTGAAAATCTAATAGTTGAAGCGCTGTTTATAAGTGATGAAACTCCTACACTGTAAACCGTAGTCCGACAATTATCCTACAAAATTACTGACAAAATCAACCGACGATTGTCACCTCCAATATCCTGCGATATCCGACGAATTTGTAGGTTCTCCACCGACATCGAAACAGGTGCTTTGTATGCAAATTAGCTAAACAAAAACTGTTGAGTATTGATTGACTTTTTCGAATAGTGATTGCTTGAATTTGGGGCAATCTGTATTATTGTGTGGGAAAACCATGATTTATTTTGACAATTTAATTAATTACATACATTTTTGATAAAATTTAAGCTATAATTCATTGCTATTCAGTTTGTCGCTTTTTGTCAGATATTGTAGGTGTTCAGTGGCAATCATCCTGCAAGAACTAACAATGACCGATAAAATAGATTTTGTAGGATAAATGTCTGTCAATTGTCAGTCAACGGTTTAAAGTGTATCAAACCATAGGTCTTAATTGTAAATCTCTTTTCTTAAAAGTATTTGAATAATTGTTTTCCGTGGATCGTTGTTTGTCATTGTCAGCGTATGAGCTTTTTGTGTCTATTCATTGGTTGCAGCTGCACAAAAAATCGCACAGTTAAATAATCGCACATGCAACTTGCATTTTAAACCCTCTACCTCCTCCTTCGGCGGATTAGTCGCCGAAAGAGTTGCCGCTTTCTTGCTCACGAATTCTCGCCACCGTCCACGATCTTGTGCTTTCCGTATGCAGTCCGTTATTTCTGTCGCATGCCGTTTGACCAGCGCGTCTTACATCGCCCACGTCCACGATTGCCGTAAACCATTCTCGCTAGGTCTTTCTCCAATCCTTGTTTCTTTACTAGGTGTCCAAAGTTGAAACCCTACTTTATCGCAAATAAAGCTTCCAGAACCATAGAACACATAGCCTGCATGAATTTTGGAAGCATTGTGTATTCTTCAACATATCTTTTATAAATTATTCCGATCTTGAATAATTTGACACGTGAAGCTTAGAGATGCAATGAGCAGTGGATTTCAATGTAACCTAGGGCCTACTACCAGGACATTTGACATGGGATCGTGGACATTGTTTGATAAGTTAGCGGCACGCGATAAATCTTGATTGACGTTGTACAGGGATACTCACTGAAATGAAAATTTGGTGACACATTTGTTCTATACTGTTAGACGTCAGCTCGCGGTATCTGAAATTTAAACTGCAGTGGAGAGAGTTCTCAATTGACGTTGCAAATCACTAGAATTCCCCCACAAGTGAAGAAGTTAATATCACTTCTGTGAATCACTTTAAATCAAATTTGCACGTCGCAGACAAAACATTTCGTAACATCAGCCCACTCAGTGATCAAATTACTCATCTCGGAACTTTTATCGCCAGAAAAACTTTTATTATATTGGAACTTAGAATTGTTGATCGCCTAAAGCTTTCTTGTGTAGGCGGGATACAGATACACGCAAATGTATTACTATTGCATCAAAGTTATCATTACATCAATGCCCGTTTGGGTCATTATTTTGATTATCTGTCTTTAACTTGCTTGTATTTTATTGACTTTGAAAATGCAGCAACATTACCACAAATTATACAGTAAGCCTACAACTCTTTAGACTAGTGAATAAGTCAGTACAAGCATTACTGCTCATCGCACAGAACATGATGTCAAAGTGTGAATCATTGCGCAATATTGCATTGTAATAGGTAACTCTCGCTTACCCGGAGTACCGGTAGGCCTACCATTCATGCATTTCATGCATGCTGTGACGAAATTGAATAATGTCTAATGGCATCAGTTGGCCAAATGTCTGATGATCAAAGTCTTGACCAACTGGTATAGAGACGCCAGTCAACGTCCCATCCCCGACCGGACGGTTTTGAATGCACCGACCGGCCACGTCCTCCAAAATCCCTATCAATTCCTGGTAGGCTCCGATGATCTGGTGATTGGAGAAAATGTTTATTGATAATTTGCAGCTCTATTGGGTAGAATTCAATGTCCCTCCTTCTGTTATACCGTGATTTGGCCTTCGAGACTTTTAGGATTTCAAGGTTTTAGATAATTCCTCTGATTCCGAATTATCCTTTCACATGCATCTGACTTTCTTATTAAACAGGACCACATTTCTCAGATTTTAACGAACTTATGGCCAATGCCTTGACAGAAAAAAATAGAATCTTCATACATATTGACTTAATTTATCTTTCAAAGTAACATGGACAAGTTGATTTCCTTCATCAAATGATTGCAGATATCACCGTCATCCTCAGGAACTTAAATGCCAATTTAAAATATAGATTTGAAATTGACGAAGCGTTGTCGCAAATTGATGACAATTTTCGTCAATTTTGAATGTGCCCTGCCAATGTATCATACTTCCAGCATTGTCTAAAACGAGGAAAACATGATAATAAAACGTTGATCAGAAGACGAAAGCAAAGCATGTATTAAATGATCTAATCTACGCCCTTCAATTAAATGACTATCCTGACTGCTTCTCAAAATACTCGCCCGAATTGAAGGAACCCAATGCTCCAACCAGAAACATTCTTTATCTTGCGATGCCTTTAAAGCCCTTTCCTGCCTGAAGACGTGTACTACACGTCTTTTGACATTGACGCAAAAGACGATTGTTTTTGTGGAGGAAGACATGGATGACGGAAACGTGTACTACACATCCTCAATGTTATAATCCATTGAATGATAGCTTGCTCAAGGGTGTGTCAACTGACGGCAACTTGCTTATACGTCTAATTGACTTTATCGAGCATTCGCACATAACTTCCTCGTCTGTATCATCGGGACAAATTTTCAAAATACTTCTAGGAATTTACGATCTATCATGGTCGTTGTTTCTAGGAATAATAAGACCACTATCATGAATAGTAGTTGGAAACGTAATTGCTTCCAGCAAGCCTCATATTTATTAACCCTTGAAACTTTTTATGTGGAACAAATGTGTTTACGATTAGCAATGTCGCATGATGATAACTAAATTTTTAAGCGGGGCAGTTGAAAATGATTTTAGAAAAGATCAGCAATGTAGACCTGAAATTCTAAAATAATTTATGAATGAAATTGACTTAGCCTAATATAATTGACGCAAATTGTCATTCATCATTCTTCAAGATAAAAATTAATATAATTGTGAACGAAATAGTGGTCATTGATATGTTTTTCTCAAATTGAAGGTTGCGGCACTAAAGACATGGGCCTATTACTTTTATAAAAGTAATATTGACGATCCTAAAAAGAATTGAAACAAAGATATTGCGCATCTTCCATACTACAGAAACCATGTGCCAGCATTAAGCCTACATTCTCGGAAAAGAACAAACTTAGATAGATACAGAACCAGTTCTACACATCAAAAATATAGAAAACTTTATATCATCAGATTTGTCTGAACTCACTGAATTCAAAAATCGGCAAAGTACAAAACGTCCTCGGCAGATACAACAAAGAAAGCATCGACGTTTACTACACGTTCTCGTCATTGGACAAATACATCATCGCAAAGGCCGGCAGTTGATGCTTAAATTTTTGTACTTGTATAGTACACGTCTCCGTCATTTCTCATAAACCCTACCGGCGTCAAGGGGTTAATTTCTGATCACAAATAACAAAATGAAGCGAATGTCTCGCGATCTATCCTTGCTAATTCATTCCTACAAAAAATACATGTAGATATTAAAACACACGGAGTCTTATACAAACAATATCAACCTACGAACTGGTAAAACAATCTTCATTTATGTGAGGTCTTTCTCAACATTCTCAACATTTACAGAGTTGAATATTGCTATATTACGGGACCATAATTAGGGGTGCAACAGATTTCAATTCCGACCGGAGCCGGATTTTCAGCATCTGAAATGCTGGTATTAGCCGCTGCCGATAGTTATCGTTCCTCTAAGAAGCTCCATAATATGTCTTTTAATTTCTTATTTATGATTTTTACTTAATTCCAGTTTATAGTATAAAACACTTCATGCATTGCTACATCAATGCACACCGTGCAATCTACATGTACATGTAGGCTGTATAGAATGGATGTGTTACTGTTGCATGTAGGCTACATCTAATTTATCATTTATCTGGTGACCACAGTCCGATACTTTTACGGAATTGGCACTAAGTTCTGTAAGGCCGCTTGTACAAGGAAATGACTGAAACACATGCTGCGCTACGTTCTTAAGAGAATGTAAATGGACTGTCGCTTCAGGGAAATAAATTGAATGAATTTTATTTACGTCTCATGCACCCCCTTCGAACTTTTTAATTATCGGCAGACCTACATCAGATGATGCGATAGCTATTAACCATTCATGCGAGGGGGTTCGGCCCCGTCCTAACTTCTCAGGTTACTATCGAGTTCTCTGCGGTTACACACGTGACAGCCCTACGGGCTATATTCTTGCTCAAATTAGTACCGATCTCGTCAGTTGCGAAGGGTGCTTGTCAATCCTCATTGGCCGGTGACGCTCAGAAAAAAGGGGAAATTGCAAGGTTGTGCGATAGATTCCCCGATATCTACAAGGTTGTGCGGTAGATCCGCCGATGTCCACAAGTCAGTACACTGTAATTCTGTTGAGACTAAACCTGAGTAAATCAGTCTGCGGTTAATATAGCCTGAAAGTAGGGGCAAATTATAGGGAAGGCAACATGTCTTTCAACTGTGGCTTTCTAACCTTCCAGTTCAGTAACTAGATGCATTGTACTACTTAGGTAAAAGCAAATTGCATAAATGTAATGTAGATTTGTTTTATCTCCAAATCCGGTGCATCTCTAACTATAATCGACGAAATGGAAATTATAACTTCAAATTTTAATAAGAAATAGCTCCCTGCCACTCTGTCACCTAGCGCAGTCCCGTTAGTAACGAATGGACCACAGAGCGGACTATATTTTCAATGTGGTGATTCAGTTCCAGTTCGTCGTCGTTGTTTCTGGCTAGATTAGGGTTTCCTTACTTGGAGTGTATTTACAAGCAGATTAATAGCCTCCCTTCTTTTTAAAGATGCAAAAATGCAAAAATATGTGTTCTTAATAAAGACAAGCTCATTTTCATTCAAATGTAAGAAGATGAAGAATGTGCAAAATGTGCGGCAGTAACGTGTGCCCGGTTTCTTAAAGCCTAGCAACAACCAATGAAGGCTGGCTCCAGAATTTCAAAGCACTGATTGTAATAGGCCTAGGCTTCGGAGCCTACAAGGATTTCTATTCTTCGGTGGCACCTGTTGCTCGGTCAAAGTTCTCTTCCTCTTCATCTGACATTCTCACTGAACATTGTGTGATGCATTCGCACTGAATCCGACCGCGTTATAAAGCATGCACTTATTCATAAATTCCCAAATGAGTACTAGCATGAACCTGAGTACCAACTACGACTGAGAAATGAGTCTCAAAAACTAGTACTCTTTGACTACGAAAAATCAGTACTCATTTGATGAGTTGCAAAGAACTAGCACCTGCATCAGTCTATAAACGCCTCTCGGCATATTTCACCCGCTGTATCCGAGACGCCCATCCATCTAAGAGCTGTTGTGGCAATATGACAGAAATGCAGTTAAATCAATAACATTGCATTCATCTTAAAGACAAAGTACATTGAAATGCAGCTATAAACAAAGTACATTGAAATGCAGCTATAAACAAGGTTTCTGTACTATAAAGTGAAATCAAATAGGGTTCATTTGCATGCATAGAAGTGGATAATAGTACATAATTTTCATGCTAATAATTTCATGCTACATGTAGTAGACAACTCATGACGCTGGAGGGAGATATCTGTTTAAATCCCGACAGCCGAAGGCTGTCGGGATTTAAGTTTGATATCTCACTCCATGGTCATGAGTTATTTATGTTAAACCATAGGATTCAATATGTCACCTTCAGGGATCTATTTAGATATATCCCGGACAAAAAATAAATCCCGGACGCTATTTCATTAAATACTACATTCAAATTTCAAAGAATATTATGAGATTGCGCATAGTCATTTAATCATAAGCCATGGCTTGGAATGGTATGCTGAATTTTGATAGGCATCCTGTGATCAGCGTACTCTCCGAAGAGCAAATTCAACGAATGATAAATGAAACATCATACGACCAAAATTGCAATTTTAGTGAAATTCAATTTCCTGATATGAACAACCAAATGCCAACAACAATCAAAAATCAGCAACAGCACAGATTTGTTGAAATCGACAGCATTAATGACACGAACAATCAGGTAATCCCGAAGAACACAGTCAAACGTGATAGGTGGGCGATCAATATGTTTACGTATTGGTGTAAGCAAAGGTTCAATGCAGATGTGCATGTACAAATTTGACCGATGAACAACTTATTGACAATGTATCTCGCTTCATTCATGAAACAAGAAAAGAGGGCGGAGGATGCTATTCTCCAACTAGTCTCGTCAGCATTATTTCCGGGATTCAGCATCACATCAATCGCGATGGTAATCGAAGTGTGGACTTTTTCAAAGAACATAAGTTTCATCTCATAACACGAAGTTTGGATGTGCGATGAAGATCGCCACGAGAAATGGTGTAGGGCTGCAGCGCAACGCAGACACGCAGAAATCATTTCAGAAGAGGAAGAAAAGAAGATGTGGACTTCTGTTTTCGGAGATGAAAGTCCTTCGCAGCTAATCAAGTCGCTGTTCTACCTAAATGGAATACATTTCGCTTTAAGAGGTGGCAGTGAGCACACTGAGTTGACAATTGACCAATTCGAAGCGACAGAAAGAAACGGTAAACGCTGCCTCATTTACAGTGAGAAATTTTCCAAGACATTTAGTGGAGGTTTAAAGGATATGCGAAAATCTCCAAAAACAGTT
The DNA here is from genome assembly GCA_907163375.1 of Prostheceraeus crozeri. NCBI lineage: Eukaryota > Metazoa > Platyhelminthes > Polycladida > Euryleptidae > Prostheceraeus > Prostheceraeus crozeri. The sequence goes on along the minus strand of CAJQUW010009457.1, from coordinate 9,109 downwards.
GTTCATTTTGAAAATGTTTCAAGCAACGGGAGGAAAAGTCACATCGATCTTTTCACGAAGTTTATCTCAGTTCGACCGAAAAGAACAACACGATTTTATCTGCAGCCGCTCAAAGAACCGAAAGATGGATGCTGGTTTTCAACCAGACCGATTGGCAAAAATTCATTGAGTAAATTTATGAAAGACATATCTTCTCTGTCTGGAATTGATAGCAGAAAAACTAACCATAGTCTCAGAGCTACCTGTGCGAGTCGCCTATATCAATCGAATGTCGATGAACAAATCATCATGGAGCACACCGGGCATCAAAGTGCTGTTGGAGTTCGCAACTACAAACGAACTGACGACTATCTGTTGTCGAACTGCTCAGCTATTTTAGATAGTAAGAAAATTTGTGAAATGGCAAGCGTATCAACAACGAATGCATCAACTGCAATGAGACCAAACATAACTTTCACTTTTAACAATGGTTGTAATGTCATTATAAAAAATAACAATTGACTTACCGTATACATTTTACTGGAGTTGAGTTTCGATGTCACGCATCTACATTTTTCTGATGTATTTTGATATTTTTACGTTCTAAGGCACAACTCGTATAACATAGACATTTTAGTGCTATGGTGTTAAAGTGCTTAAAATATATTCCGGAAGCGCGACATAACCATAGTTTTATATCTCGTATTACAGATAACTCCTTTTTCACTGTGGTTTAAAATTAAAGTGTGCCATAATTTTCATGCAATTTCCATTCTAGGACTTTCTATGGTATTTTTAATTTCTATGTTTGCATGTGTGGCATGCGCAGGGACATCTATGATCAATTTTAGATATCTAAGGAACGTTCAATTCCCATACCATGTACTGGACTGGAGGCCTTAGATATCTTATATTGATCATAGATGTCCCTGCATGGAGCTACATATGGCTTCAAGACCACTGTACATGGAGAATAGAATAAAAGGAATTCATAAAATAATTCAAGACAGAGAATTTGCATAAAAATACTTTTTAAGACTATTTCTAGCAACATTATACCGAACTTATAAAGAAAGATTTGTATCATCATGATCCAATCTTTTGATGTCATAATGTCACCAAAAAAGAGCGGCCACGGAAAGTAGAAGGAAGGGTAGATGGCACTAGCAGCAGAGAAGCATCCACTGGGCGTCGACGAGATTAGCCTGAGATTGAAGAAACTTGATGAATGTCATTTGTAAGATATTTCGGTGCTAAATGAGTGCAGCAGCAGAGGATGAGAATGCTAACCGATACTTGATCCAGTAAACGACAGGAAGCCAGTGGAGATCTTTCAGCAGTGGTGGAATGGCACAGAACTTTGAAGAGCAAAAGATCTGGCGAGCAGCTGCTTACGAAACCTACTGGAGTTTATTTAGTTGAAAAAATCAAAGAGGAAATGACAGGCTTGCCGTTGGGATTGGGCTCCCAATAGCTATTGGGATTGGGTTGGGATTAGGCTATCAAAAATCCACCCCAATCCCAATAAATCTCAATAGATTCCAATAGGCCCTCTCCCAACAAAATATGCATGTAATCGTTGACATTAGTCAGTACGTTACAAATGTTTTCGGGTTATACAGAGCAGTTCATTTTCTGTATCTCCAGTCTGACCTTGCCTCTCTCGAATTCGAGCATTGAGCGCTCTTAGTGTGATCTACACAAATTTAACTTTGACCCTACTCTGTCTTTAAATTCCCCAGTTGCTAAAAATAGTGCTGCTTGAAAAGTTAGCAGCTATCAGGGGCGTGCGGTGAGTTTTCAGATAGGGTATTCACTATATTTTGAGCTGCACCGGGTATCATACTATAGGCCCCCTATACTTTACCTTACAGCTGAGTATGTATTAACTTCAATTTGTATGTAAAACCGATCTTAATTTTACATTCCTGATTTAAATCAGCGAGAAGAGGTTTGGGTCTACCGGCTTTCATGAGCTCGAGCCGATCATTGAATGATATTGATGACTTACTTAAAATATAATCAACTTCACTGAGCCTACCATCAGTACCATCAGCTGCTTCAGCCATTTTCATGCAACTACGAGTATACGATCCTTATGAGTGACGGGTTGACACAAAGGGAATCTGTTATAGCTTCTGCTCTATCTCTCCTAGGAGAGTTCATCGATATTCGGATATTGTAGTGCGTTCAAGCAATCACAGCATTGCAAGCATAATTGTAAGTCGACATCATCAATTAACGCTTGTTAAACTCTCGCCTCATAGTGGGACGCTGTAAGCAGCAGCGCGTTTACTATCATTGTCTTCGCGGTGAGAGAGGTGGCATTTGATTTGACGTTGAACTAGCTCGAATTTAATTGGCAGCTGTGAACTGCTGTGAACACAGTTAGGCAGCTAAACGAGATTCACCATCAGACGTCGCTTTCAGCCAGAGAGAGTTAGCTTTCAGCCGACTAAATATAGATCATCTCGGGAAGCTCAGAGAAAGCAATCAGCTGTGCTTCTCAGAATTAGTTTTCAACAGTTGAAGGATAATTTGTGATTTTTTCAAGAAAACTAATGGGTATTCAGTGAATACCCCGCGTCTAATTACGGACCGCCCCTGGCAGCTATGTAATAGTATGTATAGGCTTATGCAATTCGCCTGTACGTTGTCATGCGCTTCACCACTTCTGTAATTAAAGCTATACATTGTAAGTTATTCAAGCCTATTTAACCGTATATGTCGCTGTCTACTGCCTGTTGCCTACTGCACGTGCGAGCCTGTGTAGCGAGCTGTTTATTAACACCGCATTTCCGATATAGGCTTAATTAATACCAAGTGTATTTGTAGTTCATACATACATATTAGCTATACACGTAGACCCCTATAAGCTCTTGGGTGAAGGCAGTCTCGGTGCAAAATATAACCATACAGTACGCCTATTGTACTTTATTGTTTAAAATCAATTAACGCCTCTATTACTATTAAGGACAGTCTAGTCCGAGGCCTACGACCGTGGACTTAATCAATTCAAAAAGTATCACATTTGGCAGGCCTAAGCGGTAAGCACGATGCAGCTTGGGGTCAAATTGCGTACGTTTTTAGCTCTAAAGCAGGCTATCTGGATTTCTGTTGAGATCTGTTGGGATCCCAATAGAAATTCTCATTGGGATTGGGTTGGAAATCCATCTCAACGGCAAGCCTGGGAAATGAAGGTTTTCAGGACAGGATCAGGTAAGGGCGACTTGATTGATCGAACTTGCCTTATCATAGCAAAGCACGAAGCGACGCATTTACTTACATGGAATTTATAAGACAATTCAGAGTAGTCTAAGTAAACCCCCAGGCACGAAGTGAAGACGCAGGCAATAATGACGACGATCCAAGGCGAATTCTCAAATTCTGCACAGATTGTCGACACTTACTTGAATAAAGCCAGATAGACTCATTTTTTCTCTGTTTAGGAGCAGATTGTTAGAACATGATAAAACATTGTCCGAACAATTTGACAGGCGATGAGATAAAGCATCCGTTAATAAAGGAGGACAAAAGCCTCTGGACAAAATCAAATGAAACTGCTTGGACTACTGAAACTAATTGTTTGGAATAGTTATAGAATTATAACAAATATCACATCAAACACGTTTATCTGTGTATTGTGCTTTTAAGATCTATATTTCGACCACAGGAAATGATTATACATTTCTACAGTACTTTTCTGATCAAGATTCAAGTCATATTGATTTTCCATCATATTAGTACTTATAAGCATTTTAGTACTTCTGTGAGTTTCATTAAGTACGATAATTGTATGCTCTTTCATTTAATGCTGAGATTGGATCTTAAATAGGACTTCGTGATTTACACTGTCTACGGTGCTGATGCCTCTTGATAGGACAGATGACAAATAACCAATTCAGTTAAGTGTTTCATCATAGGTGTAAATTTGAAGCTAATTAACTCAGAGAAATATCAGTTTATCATCTCTCTATTTTACGTCATTAAGATTATTATTATTATTATTCAACCAATTACGAACACTTCCCACGAACGTCTCATGTGCGAAGTTGCATTCGCACTCGCTGCAATTCATGCAAAAAATGTGACTCAGAAGTCACTTCGTCGGATCCCATGATATCTGTTTTACAACTTATGTTACGTTTTGTCTATGGTAATGAGACTAGAATGGACTATAGCGGCTTGTGATGGTCGCCGATCTACGTCCATTTCGCTAGATCATAGGAAGAATTGAATTACTGGAACATGACACAGTTGTAGACTCTTCTAGTAAGTCAATGTATTGAAACAAATGTCATCAAAATAATTTCAATGAAAGGGAAATGATAATAACCGTGAATTTTTATAAAGTACATTGAGAAGCTGTCGGTGTCTTCCTGTTGTCAACTACTGCAAGCTGCCATCGCTGTCATGACAACGCCTGTCCACGATGCTGTATTGCTTTCAATGTCCCTGTCCATGTAGTTGTATTTCTATGTACACAATCATGCATGTAAAATGCTTGGTTAATGTTTGAAATGTGTCATTCTTCATTGCATCAATATCATCATTCATGCATCTCAGCAAGCTGGAATTGTGTGCCCCAGGGGTCGGTCTTAGGACCTTTGCTGTTCATTGTGTACGTAGCTGACGTCACAAGAAGAGTTGAGAAACACAATTTGTACATACATTTATACGCTGATGATGCCCAAATCTATGGTTTCTCTCTTACGTTTTCGACTGTGTCCCTTACTTCCCAAACGTCTAATTGTTTGGATGACGTCATTGATTGGTTTGGTTCGAATAACCTGCTGCTAAATCAGGAAAAGACGGAATTACTTTGGATCCATTCAAATAGGCGACGACATTCGGTACCAGGTAGCGCTGTTCGAATTGGATCCTCTTGGATATCTCCTGTTTCCTCTGCTCGATGCTTAGGAGTCCATATTGATTCTGAACTAACTTATCAAGTTCATCTTAATAAACGGGCTGCCGCCTGTTTTCCGATGCAAAGACAAATCCGGTCAATCAAAGCGTCATTACCTCATTCAGTTTTAAGGAATGTGATCTCTTCCTTGGTGATACAACGTCTGGATTATTGTCTCTCTCTATAGGATATGGCGCTTGCCCTCTTCTCGTCTTAGACGGTTGCAATCAGTTCTGAATGCTGCGGCCCGCTTGGTGAACGGTACCTCTCGTTATTGTGCAGTCACTCCCCTGCTCAGAGATCTTTAATGGCTGCCAATTGAGAAACACATTGAGTATAGATTGTACACTCTTGCCTTCTCCTGCTATCATCAACTGGCGCCTACTTACCTTCTCTCGGATTTTCAAAAAGTATCATCAATATCTCGTGGATATCAACTTCTTCGCTCTTCTGATGAGCGACTTTTTCTGGTTCCCAGAATTCTTCGACCGACCTTGGGAGGTCAATCTTTTATCGTTGCTGCAGTACGTGCCTGGAATGGTCTTCCTTTTCATCTCAGGCAAATTGATAGTCTTTGTGAGTTCAAGAAATAGGTAAAGAATCACTTTTATGAACTTTCATTCATTTAGTCAAATTATGTCTTATGGGATATCGGTTCTAGCCCTGTTCTGGTTCCGGGCATTGTCTGCGATTCCAATTTGGCCGTGCACGTCTAGAGGCAATTGACTGATATCCTTCTCCTTCAACCGAAGAATGTTATAGCAAATGATGCGCCTTCAAATCACTAAAGGAAACTGTTCAATACTCAGAAATAGGACTGCAAGATTTCATCATGCTTGGTCATTAGTAAGTTGTGTTTTGACAATTTCTGCTTTGATTTAGTCCTAAAGAATTCTATTAAAATTATGACGGGCTATGCCAGATGAGAGTCGATTGGAACACTAGGTGACATGCCACGCTCAATTACGCGTAATTCACGCGTAATTACAAATGACCCTAAACATCCGTGGCTTTGCGTGACATTGCTGCAACATCTGTCGGCAGTCCTGCTATATAGACTTTGCGTCTCATGTGTCTGCATGTATCAGAGGCTAAACAATGTGATAGGACCTCAATTTCATGCTCAGGGAAGACAGAACATGCTTAGCGGTTCAAGCGGCAGCGCAGACAACCGTAGACGACGCGCAAACTATAAACGCTCACGTGCGCGTATTCATAAACATTCCCCATGTTTTAGCAGCATGAGATCAAGTGATTTCTGACTCTTAGTGCAGCGCGTATGTACGCGCGTAGAAGAATAGAATGTCCTTAACCACGGATGTTTGGGGTGTTCCGTAATTGCTATCGTTTCGGCTCCTGACCCTTTCTCAAGGCAGTTAACTATAAAATGAGATGCTACGATTTGTGAATTGTTGAACCTCCAGTTGTCCCGTGACGTCTGTTCAATGAAGGTTTATGAAAATCAATGAGACGAGATTTCACTAAACTTGTTTCCACAGGATCACGCAGACACCTCAGCAAATCAATGGTAAAATCATCTATTGTATTATTCATACCGCAAATTTTATTGTGCTCTGACAATACGCTGATATTATTTTGTTCTTGATGCTATTCTTATGTTGATTATATCTGTTATAAAAAGAACGTGTTGTTTTCCTATGCATTTCGAATTACTTATCTTGCAGGTAAATTGATACACGACACAGGAGATATCAAAATTATATTTTTCTGGAAGTATATTGGAAGTATATAATTGAACAACATGGTTAATGTCTCTTTCGAACAACTTTTTTCTTATTCGCCGAGCAGATGTACCCGAGGTAACAATTATAAGATTCACCCAAAGTTGTGCCGTACAAAAGTGTATTTCCATTTCTTTTCCAACGACGTTGTTTCACACTGGAATCAATTAACAGATGAGGAGATTGAAGTTCCAAGCATTACTTCTTTTAAACGAAGTATTGATACATATTTCCGCCGAAATGATGTATGGTAACTTTTTCGTTCCATCAATGCCTGCCCTTAAGGGTCATTGTATTTGTCACCCATAAACAGATCAAAAGAGAATGTTGTGTATCTTATGTAAATTTGCCAAATACAAATTATCATTATTATTATTATTATTATATTGCAGACAGCGCAATTTTCATGTTTATTTACCGAATCTCATTTTTCAGAGCGTGCTTTAACGTTTTGTTACCGAAACTGTCAAATCGTACATCTAGTTTGTATTTTCGAATAAAAGAATTAATTTTGCGAGTCATGCTATCACTACTGAAGGGCAATTTACTTTTACTATTTCATGATTTTTATAAGATTTTTCTAATTTCAGTATTTGAATAACCATTCAACTTCAGAATATTCATGCATTTATTTTCAGATTGCATTTTAAGATGTTCCGGTAGATTAGGACTGTATCTTTTTCAGAGCCTCTACTTCGCTGATTTTCGTAGGATAATCTATATAGCGAAGCTACTTATGTTTTGGCCATTCGCAAGGGTTCAGCATAACGTTTTCGATGCTCCGACCGGTGTGAGCAGCTGCGACTGGCGCTCAGCCCTTCTCAAAAACGAAGCTTTCAGTTCCACATTCTCAGTAGCTGACTCAGCGTCACGTCAACGCTTATTGTGAGCGGATGAACACGTGTTTCAGTCCTTAAGGACAAGAAAGTGTCATCTCTATTGATCTTGTACACAATTCGATGATCAATAACTTGAAGCTGTCAATAACTCATCTGTATTTGAACTACGATTGTCATTCAACATAAATTTAGGAAAAAAACTAATTCTGCACGTTTCTTGTATTTGATTAGATTCTACACGTGGAAGGATTGTAGTCTGAGAATAAATCCCAAAGGAGAAAAGTCCGTGTTCTTGAGTCACGTGCTACAGAATGAACGCGGAAAGATCTTCATGTATCGGTTTTGAAAAAGATAATTGAATGTAGAATGTCCCTTATTTGATCATTTGTAACACGTTTGATTCTCTTAATCAAATCATATGGCAACAATCTCACACAGAGAAGAACGGGATATTATCTTCTTTTAATTATTTTTTATTATATTATCAAGTCATTGGCGTTCAATGAATTCAGCTAAAAAATACATACAGTAGTTGTCAACAGAGACAAGGTAGTCCTTCTATCAATTGGTATTCATCGTTCCATGATGTGTACCAATTCTTTATATAGACAGCTTTTCAATCCACCGCCGCTCCGATTGTGTCTCCAACCCCACATCTCACACTTCGTGCGGGGAAGCTGGGTCTTCTGGAAGGCAGATGGAATTCAGTCAAGAACACAGATCAACAGTCTATTTGTCCTCATAATCACAATAGTATGTGATGATACTATGAATGTAATCTTTTGGAATGCGCAGTTTTGTTGTCGACTAGCACGAGTTTCAGCAGCCAGCACGAGTTTCTGCAGGGAACGAGGCCGACAATGAGACTTTCACAGAATGATGTACACCTCATAGTCCGGCAGCCAGCACGAGTTTGTGCAGGGAACGAGGCTTAGAATGAGACTTTCACAGAATGATGTACACCTGATAGTCCGGCAGCCAGCATGAGTTTGTGCAGGGAACGAGGCCGAGAATGAGACTTTCACAGAATGATGTACACCTGATAGTCCGGCAGCCAGCATGAGTTTCGGCAGGGAACGAGGCCGAGAATGAGACTGTCACAGAATGATGTACACCTCATAGTCTGGCAGCCAGAGCGAGTTTCTGCAGGGAACGATGCCGAGAATGAGACTTTCACAGAATAATGAACACCTCATAGTCCGGCAGCCAGAACGAGTTTGTGCAGGGAACGAGGCCTAGAATGAGACTTTCACAGAATAATGAACACCTCATAGTCCGGCAGCCAGCACGAGTTTGTGCAGGGAACGAGGCTTAGAATGAGACTTTCACAGAATAATGAACACCTCTAAAGTCCGGGCAGCCCAGCACGAGTTTGTGCAGGGAACGAGGCCGACAATGAGACTTTCACAGAATGATGTACACCTCATAGTCCGGCAGCCAGCACGAGTTTCGGCAGGGAACGAGGCCGACAATGAGACTTTCACAGAATGATGTACACCTCATAGTCCGGCAGCCAGCACGAGTTTCGGCAGGGAACGAGGCCGAAAGTGAGACTTTCACAGAATGATGTACACCTCATAGTCCGGCAGCCAGCACGAGTTTCTGCAGGGAACGAGGCCGACAATGAAGACTTTTCACAG
>CAJQUW010009456.1:0-77430 GCA_907163375.1 Prostheceraeus crozeri | reverse complement strand
TACGTTGAGACTGTGTCAAATGCCCAACATGAAGACCATGAGTTGTCCCAGCGGTTACGGTCTCAAATATGACACATTCCTTGCCACACATATCACTACGGGCATCGTCCGCCGTCCCGAAGGAACACCCTGTCAGTGGAATATTACAGCAAAACTCTCCGTGTCTTGCTCGCTTTCAGTGAAAAGCCGCTTATAGCATGAGAAGACTGGCTCAGACATGAAAACCTGTAGAGTTGGTAAGAGGTGGACAGACTTTTAGCAGCTTGATTCACCAGCGTTTTGCAATGGAGATGTTTAGAGGCCACCCATGACAAGATAGCTAAGACTCAACCGATTGGCGTTTCAAAGTGCTTACGTTGAGGAGCTGTGTCAAAGGCCCAACATGAGACATGAGTTGTCCCAGCGGTTACGGTCTCAAATCTGACACATTCCCTTGCCACACTTATCACTACGGCATCGTCCGCCGTCCCGAAGGAACACCCTGTCAGTGGAATATTACAGCAAAACTCTCCGTGTCTTGCTCGCTTTCAGTGAAAAGCCGCTTATAGCATGAGAAGACTGGCTCAGACATGAAAAACCTGTAGAGTTGGTTAGAGGTTGACAGACTTTATATCAGCTTGATAACAAGCCGTAGAGAGCTTGATTCACCAGCGTTTTGCAATGGAGATGTTTAGAGGCCACCCATGACAAGATAGCTAAGACTCAACCGATTGGCGTTCAAAGTGCTACGTTGAGAGCTGTGTCAAATGCCCAACATGAGACATGAGTTGTCCCAGCGGTTACGGTCTTAAATATGACACCTTCCCTTGCCACACTTATCACTACGGCATCGTCCGCCGTCCCGAAGGAACACCCTGTCAGTGGAATATTACAGCAAAACTCTCCGTGTCTTGCTCGCTTTCAGTGAAAAGCCGCTTATACCATGAGAAGACTGGCTCAGACATCATTAAAAATGCTTTCATTGACTTCAGCAGGGTCGAAAACCCCAGAAAACCTCCAAAACTAGTGAATTTAAAATTTTCAACTTTTTAGCACTACTTATGAAATTTTATAAGTAGTCCATCACTTAGGACAGGTCAATAGCGACCGAACCTTTTTTGAATCAAGTCAAACGGACTTGTAGAAGCAAAGTTACGAGCCTTTAAAGTTTTGGAGTCTTTTATGGCCTGGAGACGAAGGCCATCTCCTGGCGAACCTCTAAGTCTGACGGCTTCTTAGCTGATATCAGCAATGAAATTTTCTAAGTCGGTTTCTTACAGAAACTTGGAATTTGGAATGTCCGAAGCTATCATCGGAGCTCAGAGAGACGACCTACCTCTGACAATCGTTCTCCTCTAAATGACAAGTCTCCGTCGGTTCCCAGCTTATATAGTGTGTGGCGATCAGCTGATGACGTAATACCCATCATCCAAACACTAAAAATCCCGTCTTTCTCCGGTTCTAGTGCTCCGATTGAGCTGGAAATACACCATTTCCATGTAGAATTTGACGCTGAATCCGAATCTGGCCTCCGTTTTCCCATCCGATGCTTCGTTTTGGTTCTATAGTAGGCAGCCATCGCAAAAATTCTAACTGTCGTTTTTCCGAAAAATGTTGAAAATTTTTCTCGCCGATGACTTGAAACTCTCCGATTCACATGAAACTCACCATACAGATAAAGAATCTGACGCTGATTCCAAATCTGAAATCCGTTTTCTCATCCGATACTTCGTTTTGAAGTTAGAGCCCAAAACGTCCCAAATTCTAACTCTGTCGTTTTTCGCCAATGTCCCAAAATCTTAAATGGCGTCTCACATCTAAACGAAGACAGATAGGAACAAGCCGATTCTTTCACTGAATTTGTCTCACTCTTAGCTTTCAAACGAGCTATGGCACGACAAAAACCGTCCACTGGAAGCCAAAATCGAAGCAAGCTGTCCAGAGGGGGGGGGACGTCAGTGAAAATTTTTTCTCTCCGATTGAGCTGGAAATACACCATTTCCATGTAGAATTTGACGCTGAATCCGAATCTGGCCTCCGTTTTCCCATCCGATGCTTCGTTTTGGCTCTACAGTAGGCAGCCATCGCAAAAATTCTAACTGTCGTTTTTTCGAAAAATGTTGAAAATTTTTTCTCTCCGATTGACTTGAAACTCACCATACAGATAAAGAATCTGACGCTGATTCCAAATCTGAAATCCGTTTTCCCATCCGATACTTCGTTTTGAAGCTAGAGCCCAAAACGTCCCAAATTCTAACTCTGTCGTTTTTCGCCAATGTCCCAAAATCTTAAATGGCATCTCACATCTAAACGAAGACAGATAGGAACAAGCCGATTCTTTCAGTGAATTTGTCTCACTCTTAGCTTTCAAACGAGCTATGGCACGACAAAATTCGTCCACTAGAAGCCAAGATCGAAGCAAGCTGTCCAGAGGGGGGGGGACGTCAGTGAAATTTCAAAATTTGATGAAAAATGTTTTGGTGACGGTCCCAGGTCGAAATTCTACACTTTGGAAAATTTTCAAAATTTTACCCATACAAAAGTCACTCTGACACTTAGGATTTTTTCAGGTAAGCGAGCTCCGACCTAAAATCTTGTAACCGCTCTAACTTTTGAACGAAGACAGATAGGAACAAGCCGATTCTTTCACTGAATTTGTCTCACCCTTAGCTTTCAAACGAGCTATCGCACGACAAAATCCGTCCACTGGAAGCCAAAATCGAAGCAAGCTGTCCAGAGGGGGGGGGGAGGTCAGCGAAAAATTTTTTCTCTCCGATTGCTTTCAAATTCACCATACAGATGCAGAATTTCACGCTGAATCCGAATCTGGCCTCCGTTTTCTCATCCGAGGCTTCGTTTGGGCCCTACACACCAAAACGTCCCACATTTTAACTTGCCAAAATTTTGAAAAGAAGAAAACAGATTTTCTCGCCGATTGAGCTGGAAATCACATCACAGATGCAGAATTTGACGCTGAATCCGAATCTGGCCACCGTTTCACCATCCAAGACAACCTAGGCGGTCGCCCATGTCAACCTAGACGGTCGCCCACGTCAACCTAGACGGTCGCCCAAGTCAACCAGGCGGTCGGACCAACTCACTCGAGTCTCACACTCTGTCGTTGCAGAGGGGGGGGGAGTCAGCGAACATGTTGTGAACCAACCTGGCCGGCACACCACGACAGACCACAACCTCTGTCGTTCCAGAGGGGGGGGGCGCGCTGTGTTTATTCTGGACCTTTTGTTACTACTTCCAATGCATTATCTCTGGTCACCATGGTACCTGTCAATGTCAAATCCAACCGAAAGTATGACTGACTGGAGCTCTATATCTTATGAGGCTACTGAATTGAGAATATATGGTATTGTAAGAAAAGGAATTGATTTGGCCATAGCCTCCTACTGATCAGGTGTGACTATTATTCAAACATTTAGAAAAATCACTTTTTCCTCATCACAAAAAGTTCACAAAAACAATCTAACATATCCTGCATATAAACCTGCTTTTTCAAAAACATCATCTGACATTATGTGACTTCTTTACTTCAATATTGTACTTTACATAACTTTTACTTCCATAGCTTCTTTTGGTTTAGATGCAAGACGATGCGTAGGATAAATTGATTGGTAAATCACGATTGCTGAATACTTGGTTTTCCTTGTACATAGTCTAAATCAGTGTGAAAGAAATGCACTTACGTCTTGGAAATGAAAATATAGATCATTACTATGATTACTCTTACTCGCATTTCACCCTTTCGACTGTTTTGAATTTTATTGATGAAAGAAGGATAATTTGGTTCTCCAATTTAAAGCAATTAGTAATTGCAAAAGAAATCCTACTTTTGACCGATCTATTTTTCGGCTACGTGCCGATCTATATCACTGTTACTTGATCTTAAAAAATCAGATTTGTGAAGTTGTAGTTTCGAGTTGTTAGGTATTCATTGTACTTGTACCATATATTATCAAAATGCCTTTACATCTACTAAAGCACAAATGATAATGACATTGGATCTTTACAAGGTGCCGGTACCTATTCGCATTGTCAGCCACAGGAAGCCGCCATTCTACAGATACTGTTGTTATGACAATGTGTGTGCGTCTACGAAGCAGCATTTTTTCAAAGCACATGTCCTTTCTAGTACTGTGCTATTACATACATTTTCGGATTTCTATGAAATTTACTTCCTGATACAAGGAAAAAACAATAAACTTCACTGATCTTGATATCAGTGTTACGAGACAGTCGATATAATTCTTGTCTTTCAGACATATCTGCAGGAAAACAGTCTTTACATTGACTGACAGTAGACAAAACTGCCTGTCGAAGCATTTTACATATTTCCAAAACAACATCTGTGATCTGAGAATCATCTAGTTAACGATTGGAATTAGCAAAAAAACGATAGCCATCATTTTTTCCAACAACAAATGTATGCGAAAGAGGTAGAATCACACTGGTAACCTCAATGGTAGTCGGATCAGAAGCAGAACACTAATCGGTGTAGATCGAACCACTTGGAGCATCCACGGTAGTAACAGAATTAGCAAGCTCAGAACAATCGACAGTTGGAACAGAAACATTCTGAGCTCGATGAACAGGATAAGGATGGCATGGGTATAGCATATGGATAGCTCAAGTCGTCTTTATCTACTGCGCTTGTTAAAGCCGATATTATATCACAATGAATTATGGCAAGTTTATGAGTCGATCATCAAGAGTGCTGCTTTACTGCCATTTAAACTACCATCTAAACTCTATAGATGTTTTATTCTAACATCGTGGACAGAATTTTTAAAAGATCACGACGCAACATTATTTTGCTCTAAAGCATGCTGTTGTAGTTATCGTCAACAAAATCACTTTCTTCTTCTTCAAATGTGATTCCTCTATTAAGAAACTTCCTACAGAAACAAATTCACTAGACCATCCCTTGTTCGAAATAGTCCCAAGAATCCGCGGAAATAGAGCGATATTCCCCTACTCGCATACAAGCCGACGACACTTGTTTTGCAATTATTTCCTCCATTATATATTATGATCTAAATGAACAGCATGTTTTTATCTCATAATCAAAGCACTTTATTCATTTTACTTGAATTATTTTCTCCGCTTACCTGTCATAACCACTTTATGATCAACTTGCTTGATATTGATACCTATTTTTCCAAATAAATGTTATTATTATTATTATTGTTGAATTCTTGGTATCAAAAGCACTTGACCAGTCGATTGCGTCAATACCAGAACTTGGTTCAGAGCTTTGCCAGAAAGAATACTCAGTGACAGTTGAACCATGGTAGATTTGTTTCGGATGAGCACAAATAAGGGTTACAGAAGAATTGAATTGATCACGATTTATTTTAAAAAAAGTAGCATTATGGCGAAGCTTCAAGGCTACTGTACACAAAGTAAAATAATATATACACGTATTTTATTTTATTATATTAATTTTATTTTAACAACCCCATTTTCGCTGAAACGGGGTAGGGGGAAATGTCATACACAAAAATAACAATTTATTATCAAAACCGCAGTCAGTAGTCACTTCATGTTCTCCATCACACTTTTTGACGTGTCCTTGACAATTTGCCGCCATTTCAATCTGTCATTCGGCTTCTCCTTCCGAATCCTCCAATCTTCTTGTGCGCGTTCCAGGTCTCTTTTGATACAGTCCTTCCAGCGAATCCTTGGCCGTCCCCTTCTTGTCATTGTGTTGTGTCATCCATCTCTTCCACTTGTTTCACTACCCTTTCGTCTCCCATCCTTACCACATGCCCTGCCTTCCTCAGTATCTTTTCCACCACTTTCTGTGTCACCGTTTTCTTCAATCCCACTTCCTCTCTCAACTCCGCCATTCTTCGTTTCTCCACCAACCTTACACCACAGATGCGCCTTATCCAGTTATTTTCACACACTTGCAACATCTTTTGCTGCTGCTCGGTTAGTGCCATCGTTTCTAGTCCGTATGTCAATGCTGGCAAGACACATGTTTCCAAAACCTTTAACACGTATAAGAAGTAAGTAAGTAAGTAAGTAGGTATATTTGTATAGCGCCAATCTGCTCTTGCGAGCTCGCTAGGCGCGAAAATGTACCAATTCAGTTCATGACAAGACACAAAATAAGTCATTGCACAATATAAAGTCATTTGATGTTGAAGTAAAAGAAGATCTATAAGTCCTGAAAGAACAGAGATAACTGCTTCTTGAAAGTTAGTGCTGACGGACTGTGTCTTAGTTCACGTGGAATTTGATTCCAGACGAGTGGGGCTTGATATCTAAAGGCTCTCATGCCTATAGTCGTCCTTAAAGAGTCCTTATAAGAGTGACAAAAAAATTAGTCTGTCATAAAAAACTTCTTCGCTGATAATTTAAAAGCATGAAGGGAGTCTGCAGATTTCACCTTGATAGACAAATTGTTCCACATGTGTACAGAAGAGGAAGATAAATGCTGAGGAACGAAGACGAGATCTGGTCAGAAGAGAGATGACAGGTACAACTAGCTAACTGAGATAATGAAGACAGTTGTTCGGTATGAGTACCTTTCTCAAGAATTTCAGACACCTTCGCCTCATCTGTTGTGGAAATATCTACCATGTCATCAGTTGAACTTGGGGGCATGCTGCATGCCGTACTTTCAAAAACTTCCTGGTGGCTCATAATGATCGATATAGTTTCATCAAGTTCGATGTCGAGTGATTTTTTTACCAACCTGAGCACGTGACCACCGAATTACCATTTCAGCAGAAGTATTCAAAGTTCTAATGTCATCGGCGTCGCAGAAATGTGATAATTTGCGTTATCAATCAGATTTTGGTAATGATTCAAAAGCGCAGACAACGGATGAGCACAACACATTCGCTATAGAATTGATTTCATCTATGAAGAAATCATACATGAAAGCGGCATTCACACTCGCCGCCAAAATGTTCTTCTTTCGAATGAGAGAAGGGGGGCAAACCAGTTTGCAGCTCATTACGATTGCGTATGCTTTTTATAATGACAAATGCTCCTTCGTATTTCCGAATTTTTTGAAAGGCATTTCAATCATGAGGTCCACCATTACTATTGGATGTTTGATTGCTGTTTGTTTGTTGTATATGACTGCTCACCCATTGGCCTTCACTGAACTTCCTCGTGAAATCGACTTATTCATTCAATGAACGCGACGCCTACAAACACTTGGTGTGAATCGCCGCTGACGTCTTCACGAGCATTTGACATTCGCTAGGCAAATCGTTACAGAGTGCCGGAAACGGATGGAAGTGACAGCTGATGTGCACACCTGCTTTTAAGACAAAAAAATCATAAACTAATTTTGCCCTGAGTACATCTTTGAAGCTATTGCATTGTACATTTTAGCCATTAGGCTTCAGGGTAACTATTCGCTAATTCATCAACATATTTTCTTCTATAAGTCTTTCTTCAGTTTTTGGACAATGTTCAAGCACAGTAAAGGAAAAATCTGACATGGTACATACATCGCTAGAATGTTCAGATACACTGGACGGATACACATAAGTTAATGCATGTTATTTGCATGTTCAGACATACGTTTACGTAAACTACGTGATGTCTGGCTGACATGTGACTTATTACAATTTTTGCATAAAATCAAATAAATAGTGCTACAATCTGTGCATATCAAATCATGTTCAATTGGAAAAGATACATTATTACTGTTTGCGACTGAGATACGATGAAAACCGTATGTACATGCGTATATTACAAGAGCATGAATGAAAACCTTTACTACAATGATAGGGAGCTAGCTTGGACAGTTGCAACTTGTAATACAAGACGAACAATTCTACAGATTTTAGTTCTAGCATAGCCCTGCTTACGCCAAACTTTTTGAACACAGTGTTTGGTAGCTTTAAAATTAGAATAGGTGACACTATGTAAAACATAGCGATACAACTGCCCGGACTCCTGACAGAATATTTTTGAAAACATTGTATACATTATACAGGTGTTACATATGTGTAAGTGGCAGACTATACATATTTTCACAAGCAACCTGGCAGTTGATAGATATATCAAATATCAATAGATGTAGCTACCGCGAGACATGTTTCGGTCTGTTGGGCCTCATCAGTCAGGGGTAGATTCGAACCATCGACGTTGTAGCTAGAAGACGTGCAAGCATGCCCTTCAACCACAAGGCCACCGGACCATTCGTTCAGAGCGTGAATTAGTCAGGACGTCACTGCTTTAACGCAAGCACATGGAGGGCGGATTGCATTCTGCAATCATGCCGCATCTGACATTGAGGCGCTTCACGCAGGCGCTAATCATTGCATGTTTTCACAAGTATCGTGTCAATTGATAGATACATCAAATCTCAACAGATGAACCACCACCACGAGACATGTTTCGGCCTGTTGAGCCTCATCATACCTACATACATAAAATAATAATAATAGTAATATGTAATGTCCAATCAATTAAAGTGAATCTGCTGTCTTCACTGATTCATTGAATATATCAGAATCTTTGTAATGTATTTGTAATCTTTGTCTCTGATTCTTATTGCAACCATAAGTGTGTTAAAGGTTCCTCGCAAATTGTTTGGAAAGATTATGTCTCTATTCTTTGTTCGCTTAATTATTGTTTATGCAAATGCTTTATGCTGATAAATGATATTCAGTTGCATGCAAATAATATTCAGGTGTTTTGATATTCTGATATTCATGGACGTTGCCAGTCGTCAGATGCCAACGCGTCAAACTTTCGTGCTAGGACCTTTGCCAGACTTTTCTGTGTCCGTATTTTCTTATTATTGTCATATTAACCCAACGTTGTTCTGTTTAACCATCGAACTTAAATATCATTGAAACATAGACATGCTGCGCCTTATCTTTTACGATCGTCCTAAACATCATGAAGCGCACGATTTCAAGATAGGCCTGCATGATGGAAATAAATCGAGATGCCGGTTTAAGAGTGGTAGAAGTTTCGCATATCACAAATATATTAATTTCACGCCTACTTGTCTATAACGTCTTTTCTAAGTGAGTGGTCGCCCTAGCACACACTGGCTTTATCTAGCGATTTCTTGATCTGCGAAAGTGTCATTGGAAGTTAGCTGGAATAGAAGTATTACAACAGTCCATCTGAAATTTGATTGTCAACACCGTCCAAGCTTTTTCTTCATTCAAAATCGCTTCACGATGAGGTAGGCTTGCATTTTCTTAAGTCTGTGTCTCAGATTTGCAATTAGCAAGTTAATGAAATTTCGACGGCATTCATTAAATATCACTTTAAGCACACTACTGGCAAATCGCCTAAGTTAGTGCGCCTGCAATAATTAATATATGCTGACTTTTGCAAACACATTGTAAATAGAATAATCAAATATTGAACTGCATCATTAGTTGAAAAATGGAAACACATCTGAATAGCTGCCATTTTATCCAATACCAGGAATCATCAGGAGGCCTAGTTCATATCTCTCAACATCGACACAATTCCCTATTCTTCCTCTTTCAACGCTTTGATGGACCTCTTCTATACTAAAGTGTATGATTCTCAAGTAAGTCTGAATGGCTTTACTGCTCACAGGATTATCTAAAAGTATGCAGATTTTTTATCTTCAGAATATCAGATACCGCTACAATGAATTGAGCGCATCAATATCTGTTGTCTTGGTATTGATATTCCAAGTCCCACATTATGACGGATTTTAGGGATTTATCAAAGCTTTGAAATTATCCGTTTCTTCGATTAGAATCATGGAAGTCCAACACAATAATATCAAAGGACTAGAACCACCGACATATACATTGAGAATCGCCGAGTGCACGTATTGCTATATGATTCGCCATCCAGAAGAAGTGACGGCCTCCACAGGCTGAAGACACTTTGATAATAATAGTATGTTGATTTCAATGCTAGGTACCTTGTCAGCGCGCTTTCTGAAGGTTTGCAAATATTCTCATATCTCTTTGAGAATAGAATCATTTTGATGAAATAATATACAATTCCTCATGACAAGAATCTACAATCATCATTATGTTTTGAAACATCTTTCTTTTCTTCAATGTAGAGACACTTGCATTCGGTACTTAAATTTATGACTGAATCGACCAATAATCGGATATCTATGATTGCAGCACACTCATATTTCTTCTGAGCATACTTTGGAGAATACCAAATATGATTATTAAACACACCAATATAATTAAAACATTACGTTCCATATACAATAACGGTGCATTTCGGTGAACTTTACAATTATCATCTACGAGAACACACAATTGAGCACCATAGTTCCATCGACAGCATGTCCGTCTTTCAGTGAAATAATTGTGTTGCGTGCAAATGCAAACATAGAAGGAATGTGGAAGTACTAAAAGTCAAATTCGTTGTGCCAACGCTGTTTCCCGGTCAATCAAACATCCGGTGAAGAAGGGCGTAAATGAGCTGGTTGATGGAGGGGTACAAAATTTGTTCGACGGCTGGTTACCCAATAGGTGACCATCGTTCCCTTGCCCTGTAAAAGGAATATAGTTTTACAATATAGAATTTACTAGAAAGAATTTACCGATATAAATCATTTGAAATCTTCACTATCGATTTAATGTAGATTGTTGATTGTTCTAGCGCTGTATTTGTGATAGTCTTCATGTTAACTAGTATGCAGAGAGCGGTTCTCTAGCGTTCTCTAGTAACAATTGCTAAGCAAAACTTGCGCATTAAAATCACCACCATCACTTTTAGAGCGACAGCTACTGACGCTTTCTTCCAGGAAAAAGACTTCTGAAACATATACCGATGTTGGTGATTTTCTCTAATACATGTACTTTCTAACGTGTATTTTCTAAACGAAATGTGTTCAATTTTGTAAGACCGGAGGCACTTACAAGGACATTCTACAAGCCATAAGCCGCAAATTTTGCAGCACTAACCAACACATTCTGTGTGCCTCCGACTTAAATGCATGCATTAACATGTTAAGTGCAGCAAAGCGATACATCATTACAAATTTTGTTTTTGAAAGATGATTAATTTATTCAGCAGTTTTAAGACATTCCTTATTCTTTACATATTTATAATTCATTTGATAATTTGTATGAACTGAAGAGTTGCATTTTATCCAAGGTGTTAAAGGATCAGCATTGATTCGTAAAAAATTGATTGTTAAATTTATGTCCCTGACTTTTTAATTCGCACATCATGTTTATCATACTTCCGTTTTGCTGATCATGTGAATTATTTTATTTTATTTGTCTTCTTTTCTCCCCTTCATTCTATCATTTTACGTATCATTAATTTTCTATTGTGGGACATCTTTAGTGCATAGTATTGCTCTTCATTATACGCTTATCAAAACAGATATCAACGCTTCATCCAAGACGAATAATGCTTCCATCAGAAAATGAGCAGATTGCCTCCGTTTCCCACATGAATATTTGTTTTGTGACGCCTAAAACTGAACAGTCCCTCAAGGTCTGCCATAAAATCGTTTCCGCGTGCCTGACTTCACTACAGAATTTATTGAATACTCGACAATCTTTTAAAAGCAAAAATCTCCGAAGATTATCATATTGACAAAGCACATCCGAGGATCAACCGCAAGCATGAACTAATTATACTTGAGCAGTCACTCACTTTATCGTTGCATTGAAGCCCCATACCTATGCATTGCAGCATACAGTGCATATAGGCATACCCTTGACAAACGCAGTGTCCGTAGCGGCGTCGGGTTGAATGCCTATGTATTTAATTTCTGTCTTCCTTTGACAAAATGGATGGGAGATGCTTTCTGATTCTTAATGGTCAGGGGTACCGCGCCAACTTCCCTGATAAACCTACGACTTATAGTCACTATCAGATAGCTGCTATCAGCGAGATGGTGCGGTACCCTCAGTACATACTCATCTTTCGTAGCTGCGTCAATGAATACCTGTTAGTACGATAATCTTGCATCAAAACAAGCTTAACACAATGAAATTAACAATAATGCCAATTTTTTGATCGACGTACGATAAATGGCCCTCATCGTGCAATCAATATTATCGAAGAATTTATCGATACATGACTGTTAAAATTTCTCATTGCACTATTATTGCATGCAATGTATTCGTTGTATACAGGCGCATATTTCCGGACATAGAAATAAAACAGTTGATATTTACGATGGTTAAGCATAGAGTTATTCTGAAGCACTTGCCAAGTATTTTGATAACCAACGCTATGGTTATTCTAAGTTAACGTTCATTTCAAGAATTCCATAATGGAGCGATTGGTAAGCCATAGAAATCGAATAACTACTATCAAAGGGTCTACAATATGAATACGCTAACTTAGCGTGTATATAGTAGCTCTGTTTCAGATTGAATAACAGTGTTGACAAGATGACTAGATTGAACCGTTCTATGTAGTTTATTTTCTAAATGATTGATTAAAGTGTCAAAGTATGATAGCGTGCTGAAACCTCACAATTCGTCTTCGCCGCGCTGTCAAGCAATATAGTCCGGCAGACAGAACGAGTTTCTGCAGGGAACGAGGCCGGAAATGAGACTTTCACATAATGATGTACACCCTATGCCTACTACGAATCGGCACGTCTGCCGAGTTCTAGTGAGTTCCTCTTCTTGGCAGACAGGATCAAAGAAAAACACATGTAAATCCAATGAGACGCAGATTGCAGTTTTGGTTAAAATAAATTTTTCTTTGTTTTCTCTTATCAACTGAAAAGTATTAAGTCTAGAGTCATGATTTCTGACATGAAATGTCTTCAGGTCATTTCCTATTATATGCATGTGCTATTGTCATGCTTCTGATCGGCAATGTATGTGAGAATGTGGTTGAATGTGAATAAAGTTCCTCAAAGTATTTGAGTTTGCCGACATTAAGAGGCTCGCCAAATGTAAATGTGTTTAGCTTCATAGACAGGGGTTCATGAACATCATAGGACATGACCTGAAGGCATTCCATGTCAAAAATTATGACTCTGAGCTTAGTACTTTTCGTTTAATTAGAGAGAACATAGAAAATTTATCTTTAGCCAAAACTGCAATCCCATTGGATTTACTGTGGATTATTGTATTTTTCTTTGATCCTGTCTGACAAGAAGAGGAACTCACTAGAACTCGGCAGACGTGCCGATTCGTAGTAGGCAAAGGGTGTACATCATTATGTGAAAGTCTCATTTTCGGTCTCGTTCCCTACAGAAACTCGTTCTGGCTGCCGGACTAGTAAGGTAGTTATCGCACTCGAGGATTCGTCTCGACCTTCTGTCTCAAAATCTAGAGTGTGGTAACGATCACTTGCTGAAACGTAGATGAAATTCTTGCTAAAATCTATACGTAGGTGCTTATACTCACATTATAGCGTCTTACCTAAAATTCGTAAACCAATATGGTTAACAGTGGCTGGTGACTGAGGGATAGCGCATGTTAATCAGATTTTTTATTAATCCATATTTAATGAAGCAGAAAATGTACTGTAAATTGCACGATACCAAAGCTTTTTACTTAACCGATCGATAAAAACGAGAAAAACAAAATGTTCAACTGCACTATTGTTCATGTCCAATAGCTGCGAAAACGATTTGCCGCTCTATTCGAAAAACTGGACAATGTGTGGTGTCAAAGCCAAACATTTTCGTAGCGAATGAAAACAAACAATAGTTATGTTTTTCTCGTTTTGCAGTTCGCTTTCGTATTCAAAATCAGTCAGTTTTCGTACTCCACAGTTTTATGTGTACCTTCTACCAACACAGCATGACTAAACAGCTATTTAGGCCGTTCTGCAATTAGGTTTGATAACTGAAAATCTACTAATAGGCTGCTGCATAATTTTCGTGTTCATTCATGAACTTAATTCATTCATCTATTTCTAAAATGCAAATGATTAATATCGAAATCGCATTTAAATACGTATAGAATTCATAATTTAGTCTTGCAAAACCAAATTATAGCTGTTCAAGTAGTAGCTGTTCTTCTACAAAGACGGTATCTAGAGATAACGTTTCTCAATGCTGATGGTCACGGCCAGAACTAGTCTCGATGGGCAAGAAGAATGCAAAGTCAAGCCGGAATTCTGGCGAACTACAACCTTGACACCACATTAAACGCACACAGTCAGTAAATTTATATCGTGAAGAGTCGAACGGTGTGAATAATATTTCCATTTGACGAATTTCTTTTCACTTGACGACAAGCCTGCCTGCAGTCTGATCTTTGAGGTTCGTGTGCTCGCTGATACGAGTTACCTCTGCAAAGCACGCGCTTGGCCAATCACAGAAACATAAGGGAGACTAATATCTATGTCAATCTCTTATCACTTGCTACAATTGCATGCAATGTCTGGGATGGGACTACGTCTGCTCTAGAGTAACCCACACGCAATCTATCTCTGTGGTTCCAGTGATGTCTCTCGAACTGAGCACAGTCAATGTCAACTATATGAAAGGTAGTGAGATACAGGAGAGATTCGCCAGCTTCGTTGATCTCACGGATCAAGATATGGGTGCCATGGTCGCCGCTATTGCACACAAACTCAAGGAGCTTAGCTTCCTTTGACCAACCTCGTCGCTCAAGGCTATGATGTTGCAGCAGTAATGAGTGGAGTTGAAAATGGTGTTATGGCTCCTAATGATGTGTACGTCCACTGTTGCAGTCACTACGCCTGGTCACTGTGGTGTGGACAGCAAGAAAGGAATTCCAGAGGAACCGCGGTACATTCTACCATTAGCTCTGTAAGCAGTTTCTTTGTTTACTACAGTGTTCGAACGAACAAATTCGTGAAGATTGTGAAAGAACTCAAGGCTAGTCAAAATAATTTTCATTTTGAAAAAATATGATTTATTCTGCAATGTGCACTAAAATGCAGAGTTTAAAAGTAGATGCAAATTTAATTCTGTAATTCGTGTCATCATAACGCATTGCACCGACTATACATGAACGCATGTGCATGAATGAATTATTCATTCATCTTTTAATTTGCAGAAATTTAAACAAAGCATCACTGCTTGATTATCAAATAACACCACCCACAAGTAATTTACATGAATATCCCTG
This sequence comes from Prostheceraeus crozeri, assembly GCA_907163375.1. Taxonomy (NCBI): domain Eukaryota; kingdom Metazoa; phylum Platyhelminthes; order Polycladida; family Euryleptidae; genus Prostheceraeus; species Prostheceraeus crozeri. The sequence goes on along the minus strand of CAJQUW010009456.1, from coordinate 62,419 downwards.
TCACATGTAGAATTAAGTGTTGCAAAAATTTGTTTAATGGCTTAAAATCAATTTTAGCTTGGTATGCGTGTTGACTTTGCGTCACACTCATTTTCATATTCATAACTACATGTGCAATAAACGCTTCTCTTATTTTCAATTACAAAAGCCCGACGAGAGACACAGAGAAACGTGTCTCAAGCCGTGCTGCCTGACTAGCTTCGTCGAATCCCACAGCAACATCTTCGATTTTCTACCAATGCATGATGCATCAGTGGAATATTTCATAAAGGAAGATGTCGACTTTTCTGGTAATTGCAAAAAGTTCAAGGGGAACCAAACCCCTGGTACTGCAAGACCAGGGGTGTAATGGGGCCGGGGCGGGGCGGGGCTCCGCCCCGGCAGCGTTTTTCATGGCGGGGCGGCGCCCCGCCACCAATGTTGATTCTTTATTTAATGAAGATAGAATATTTTTGGCTATTTTACTATTTGGCCATTGAAAATTTCATGTGTGTAATTGCATTTCGATGTTTAGGTTATCATAAACGATTTACCATATCATACTTGTAGTCTTGATGTCGTCATCTAACTTTTCAATTGGCAATAACTGTTGGAAGTTGACATCAGTCATAACACGTATTTTCCTCTAACCTGTGAAATCCATTAACATGCATTTTGTCAGTATCCTAATTGAAACACACAGCATGCTCCATGCTCCAAGCTTATCAATGCAATCAACATTAAAATAAATCAAGTGTTTTGCAAAACATTGGCGAGAAGCTTCCTGTTTAAACAACAGCGATACCTCTAGTCATGCACTTCTTATGCGGATATTCGCTGATGTGATTCTCATTACCTCCTCTCATCAGAGTTGAGGCAAAATCCAAGTCAATCATTGTTTTATTTTGGAATCTGTCAACGGCGTCAAAGCTCACTTCTTTCACACATTTCATACGCAAAGTACGTTCCTCTCGTCAGCTCTTAAAATGAAACGCAGGAATACAAAAGAAAAGTGCATTACTGATTTTTAACGCCAAATCCGAAGAGACCAAGGACTGAGCTTCGCACACCATTAATAAGCGATCCACAAAATCCAACTTTCTCTCAGAATCAAACGAGCGATTCAACGTCGACATCTACACCATCTGTGGTGAGTAATTATGTGTTTTTTTACCATTAATAATACAAAACCTTTAAATTTTTTAAAACATATGAAACACAATTAGAATTAGTTTTTTACGTTAATTCAATTGCTAGGTTCAAGGGAACGTTTTCTGAGCATATTACTTTTTGTTTTTACAAAACATAACTGTTAGGTATATGCCAAAACATGCGATCTTCTAATGAATATTCAATTTGAAATGACAGCTCTTAAAGACGTTTCATAGCTCTAGTATTTTTTTGAATGCCTAAACATGCGATCTTCTTCTAATGAATATTCAATTTGAAATGATAATTGTAAAACTCCTAAAGACGCTACATAGTTTTAGTATTTTGTGAATGCCTAAACATGCGATATTCTAATGAATATTCAATTTGAAATGATAATTGTAAAACTCCTAGAGACGTTACATAGCTCTAGTATTTTTTGAATGCTTAAACATGCGATATTCTAATGAATATTAATAATAGGATATTTAAATAGTTTGTAGATTTCTTGTACTTTAAACTTAACTGAAATTTAACACGCCATCAAAACTTACATTTCAACTTACTTCAACAGAGTTTGTACCATTTATATTACACTTCATAGTTATACGTATGTGCTTTTCAATAGAGTTACAAGTGGTCCCTGGTAATTGATGAGTATTACATGTAGATGTCTAGTTGATGAAATAGTTGACTAAGTATGATAACTCACTTACGTAATTAAAGAATACCGTTTAGGTTTATCTCTAAGAAGAGGTTTTCCTTTTCAGAATCAATGGCCTACAGTATGGTCTGAAAAGGTCTGGAAGGAGAAGATGGAACTGTACCCTTGGTTGACATGCTCTGGTGGGAAATTAGGCTGCGCTGCATGTAGTGATGTTGGTAATACACACGGAAGAACAGTATCAGGATCGTCAGTATCTATGCCATGGATGCGATCAGAAATAGGTGCAACGGGTGACTCTCGAGAAAAACAGTTGAAATCCCTTCGAAAAAATATAAGCAGCCATGCATTGTCCCATGCACACGAAGCGTGTTTAAGAGTTTTTAATGACGCTAAGAAGCAAATTATGGAAAATGTTATAGCCTAGACCGAATGAATTTATCAGATATTGAGACTACAACAAGGGTTTTTAGGACCGCTTACTATATATCAAAGCAAGACCGCCCTTACAGTGACCATACAGATCTTTTAGAGCTCCAGGTTCTGAATGGGATCGACATAGGATCAGGCCTAAGTTCTCGTTTCAGCGCGACAGCCATAATTGATCACATAGTAAGTGTGATGAAAAGTGCAATTTGTAAGAAAATTGTGGGATTAGGACGGAAAATATCTGTTTTGTAGATGAAAGCACTGCTTTTGGGAAGTCTGTTCTAATCGTTTACCTTAAAGTCCAGATTTCAGAGGACGAGTCTGACTCTGAATTCTTTTTCCTGGACTTGATTGAGTTACCAGCGCAGACTTCTCAAACCATTATGGATGCACTTTGTAGCTGTTTGGAAAAATATGGATTTTCCTATGCCTATCTAGAGGCTCACCTTCTTGCATTTGCCAGTGACGGAGCTAGTGTTATGCTAGGTAGAAAAGCTGGTGTTGGCACCCTTCTTAAGCAAAAGTTCCCCCGAATAGTTTTGTGGCACTGTCTAAATCATAGATTAGAACTAGCGGTGGGAGATGCCATTAAGGAAGTACATGGTATGAGTCATTTTCAGATTTTTATTGGAAAACTATACTCATTGTACAGTACTTCTCCAAAAAATATTCGCGAGCTGCAATAATGCTCTCTTGAAGAAAATTTGCTTAAGATCGGAAAGATTTTTGATATACGTTGGGTATCTAGCTCTTTTCGGACTGTGAGAGCAGTTTTAAACAACTACGAGTCGTTGTATGCGCATTTCATGGCATGCCATATCGACAGGCATGCCATATCGCACGGGCAGTGAAAGACAGTCCTTTAAAGGATTGGCTAACAAACTATCTTCCACTCAATTTCTTCTGGAACTGGCCGCAATGCACGATGCCCTATTTGAACTTTCCGAATTATCGTGTAGTCTTCAGGATAGGAAAACGACGGTGGACAAAGCAGATAGAGCTGTCCGTCGAACCATCTATCGTTTTCAAGTGATGAAAGATAGACCAGGTACACATGTAGTTCAGGCCAAACAGTCAATCAGAGACATGCGGTATGGTAATATACCTTTACATGCGAACGATCGGTCGGTCCAATTCAACTGTAATCAGTTCTTAACGAGTCTAATAAATTACATGAATGCGCGTTTGTTCAATGTCAAGGATGAAAATGCCGGCTTCCTTAATGAAATTAAGAACCTAGAATGCTCAAATTGGCCAGAAACCCCAAATTTAGATTACGGTAAAGCAGAATTGATAAGTCTATGTCAGAGAGTCCAAATAAATATTTCGGAACCATTGATTTGCAGTGACTTCAATGATTATGTTGAGAATCTTGGCAGAGGACGAATGCCGACTTATTTGCGTCAACTAAAGCGTTGTATCGATGTTGTACCCTGTAGTACTGCTGAGTGCGAGCGCGGCTTCAGTGCCATGAACATTATATACACCGACCTTCGTAACAAATTGTTAGTGAAGAATGCTTCGTCTTTAATGTTCATCAAGCTGCAAGGTCCACCACTCAACCAATGGAAACCGAATGAATATGTCCTTTCGTGGCTTCGAAATCATCGATCAGCAACCGACACGCAAACTAGTGGCAACTTCACGTGATACATCGAAGTCAGGATTGTGGGATTTTTTGTGAATATCAGTACATGTAATATAACTTCATTGGCTTCTTGATCGTCGTTTTCCATTTCATTATTGAATAATATATCTAAGTCTACATTCTTATCATAGGCATACAGGCTAGGATAAATTGTACAAGATACCAGCAGTATTCGTTAAAATGCATATTGTAAGGACTACTTACTGTTTGTACTCCTGAGTTCATCAACTTTATTTGTCAGTCTATTTCTAGTCGAGTCCTTGTTATCGTCCTTCAAATAAGTATTGAACCGTTACGCATAGTCAATAGCTATCAAGTAGTCCTACACTTTTAGGGAGCTACTGGTAAATGAATTAAATCTTACACATGTAGATGCAGGTTATCATAAGCAAAAATAACGTTAAGTTGCAAGATGGTATGTCTGCATAAATTCATGTAGGTCAACTAACATCAAGTTTTTTTTGTGAATAAGGTCGAGAGCGATGACCGCCCCGCCACCTCTGTAAATAGGACTACACCCCTGTGCAAAACCAGGTAATGAACCTTGCTACAGCGACGAAAGAGGTGGATCGCGCTGTCCAGAGACTCTCTGTTTGTCGTACGGACACTCGAGATACTATGTTTAGAGATGTTTTCACGACGGCGTAAAGACTTCATGAAAAACACAATGGCTGTCCCATCCAAACACCACGTGGAGGGCCTTCAAAACGACAAAGACATGCCAGTAATGCTCCGGCAAGCAAAACTCATGTTCGTTACTGATATTACTTTTCTCTAGAAGAGAAAATTCAATATTATTGTGCTGCTCATGGATCGTATATTATTGGTCGTATTTATGCAACATATCTTGATGTGTGCTGGTAGGTCACGGAAATGGCCTTACCAGACCTTTACGCTTTCTTTGAGGCGGACATGACAACGCCTTTGATTTTTATCGAGGAAGCGTGCGGTACAAGCTGATTGATCTGATGATTTCGGAGTTTAAAGAATACTTCTCCGCATCGGCAAAAATCGCAATTCGCATGACAAAGCTACTGCTTGCTCATTGTACGAACGCGACACCGAATCTGCTGCCCAGGATGCCTCTCGGGAATATGGATCTTTCCTTGACAGTCCTACTATGTGCATGACTGAATTTGAACGCTGGTAGGACTTTTTGGCGTCATAAACTTCCGACGGAGCGCTACCAGCTAAGTTTGACAGGCACCCTCAGACGTTGCAGCCCCTTCCTATTCCCCAATACACACCGGTTTTTGACAATGTTTTCAGCAACTCCTGTGCCTACATGCACGGCTGAAAGAAGTTCCAGCCAATTGAAAACCCACCCACATATCCACATATGGTCAAACCACAATGAATGGCCTTATGCTGTTAGCAGTTCACAATGATTTAAAACTGCAACATGATTCTGTTCTCAATGAATACGTTAAGAAACTTGAGTCCCTTCTCCGAGTGATGAAAAAATTCTGTTATTTTGATCATGTTATCATTATTTTCTTTTTTTGCTTTCTACATTTTGATGTCGATGAACGATAGACATGCAGGTTACATATCTAATATAAAATATACTCATAATTTCATATAGGCCCTACATGGTAAATGATATTTATTGATGTTTGAGTAGATCATTGAAATTTCTTGTTATAAATATATAAGCAGTATGAATGTGTGCATGTCTTTCAGTAAACGACAATAGGGCAATAGTACGCCTACTTATGCCGAGCACTTGAATATTAATCATTGTTCTTTATGTTTTATATCCGAAAATTCATTCCCCCCCCCCGAATGAAAATCTTGGATAAGCGTATGGTATTTATAAGACAAATTCTCACTAAAATCACTCACACTGAACATTCTTCCCTGATTGTCTACAATTTTTACTTTTCTCATTTTACTACATTTTCCATTTTATCAGTAGTACAAAAATTGCTGAATTTTCGCTTTTTGTGAATGAATTGTCTATTCTTGAATTGTCATCGGTTTCGCCCATGTTGATGAAGAAAAATAAAACAATTAACTTGCATATGATTATGGTTGCCGACGGTCGATGAAAGCGCTCGTGAGAAATGATAGTTTGTTTTCCATAATGTAACTAATTGTCTAAAATTTGACATGGGGAGCTACTAACAAGAGAATTCATCAATGCCCCAATATCACTGACCATTCTCTTTTTCACCTAACCGACTGGGTCGAAGGCTAGTTCCAGCACTGTTAAGAAACTTTTGTGTAGACGGTGCATAACGAATTCGCTAAAAAACGCGACTGAAGATGCGTCTGATTTCATCTTTCATCTCATCGATTGGATATCCAGTAAGAGAAATTTGGAATATATGTTACAAATAAAATATTTGTTAGAAATCTTGTTGCATAAATAGATTTTCAGAATGTTGTTAACCTTTGGAAGGGCGGATTAGTTAACTGATTCTGATCATCATGAAAAATGTTGTCACATTTGTATACCGGCGTGTTGGTACATCTGATAACAACGCAAGTAAATTCTGCAGTCAGAAATATTTTATGAAAATCCCAAGATGCATTCTATAGAGATTTTTCATTCTTCAACTTTCATTCAGCAATTTAGAATAATGTAATGTAGATCTGTTAGGAATGCATACATTCTTAGTACTGTTATGCTAAATGTTGTTCCCAACATTACAGAAACATACAATAATGTCAGATCAGAAAAGGCAACATCTTCCGATAGCACAACCTTAATGCTCTTATAAACTGAATGCAGAAAACAAATGCTGTTCATCAATCCAAAAGCATAAGTAATTAAAAATAGTTTTATAATAGGTATAAAACTCACATGAAATCGCTATTCAAATGGATAGGGTATTTCGGGCTGCAATTGACTTGCTCAATTTTTATGACAATGATACGCTGTACTGGCTATTAAGGCAAAATACAATACATTTACATGCATGTAATAATGATTGATAATGTAATCGGGCTGAAATGAAAACATTTACAAAATATATAGGCCTGCGTCTGTGGGACCCCTTTGAGTTCACGAACGGTAACCTGTTTGTTTAAAAGTAACAACTTTATCGAGAAGTTTCAGACGCTTATCTGAAGTTTGGCAATGAAGTCAAATCACACATCAGTTGTCATGGTAACTGATGTCAATACATAGATATTTTTCAAATGTACACTGTATGCACCTTAATTGATGAATTAAAAGATAGCATAATTTGTAATATTCACAATCAATATCAATAATATTAATAATGATACTAAGTAGCACAAATATTAAAACAAAGAGGGAGGAAAAACTAAGAACTAACTCACAACGAATATAGTAGAGAAATACAGGTTACGGGACACTTTGAATGGTGCTGATGATCACGGCATCTCCAGATTATGATGCGTCTTGTGATGTCGTTCGATTATGTGATGGTTGATGAAGAGGTACGAAATTTGTTCGTCGACCAGTGACCCAATATGTTACCATTGTCCCTTTGTGCTGGAAAAAGGGAACTACACGTCAAACCTCGAAATATCACGATTTAGAAATTGAACTATATTAAATGTCGATAATTGTTGTGAGTTTCGTGAGATAATGATTATACTAAATGATTTATTTACTGAAATCTGGCAGAAACTTCCTCCCGTAAGATGTAAAATGTAAGAAGAGTTGCATTGCTTTCATCACATCTGTCAATGCAGCATCATTACTCAAAATTGCTTAAGCTGATACATTACAGATTTTTGAAGCCACTGATTGATGACATTTACGTTCTACCATTTACAAGAGTTGTTCGTGATCTAAATGCGTTTGGTTTGTATTTAAGGTTTCTGATATTTTCAATGACATACCATATTGAATCAAAGTACATAACATTTAAACAGTCTTTCAACAAAATGACATTGGCTTTGAAAGGAAAATGAAAATATGATTTTTTAATATAAAATGTTTGATAATTATGATACTGTTCATAGCGAGGCCAAGATCAATTGGATAATCACAGCCAACAAGTAGAAAACGAGAAGCATTTCATAAACACTTCTTGTGGCCTTTTGCTTTCTCTTCCACGCATCTTACTCTCAAAATATATGTAAAACATGAATATATATCATAATCAACATATTAGGAACGTATTTTTTAAAGTCATGTTTGAGTTTGAACAACTTTCCAGATTCAAAGCTAGTCAAAATCAGTTGTTAGCAGCTGATTTAAGGAAAAGCAGAGCCAATCAGATGTCTGAAGAACAAGTGGAGGAGATAGCAATAGGGGATATGGCAGAACATTTAAGTTTCTGCATCAAAATGCCGTGATTGACAATGTATATAAATTGATGATCAAATAAAAATTGTAGAGTAATTCTTGCAGCAAGTTAGCACTTGAAAACCAAGAATTTTTCATGCATTTTTAGCACTCATTATTTTATGAGTGTGATAAGAATATCAGCTTAGACCCTAAATTAGGTTTAAAAGTTGTAGACATTGATTGGTTATCATTAATAAATTATCTGGTTTTTGAGTATCAAAAGTATTTACAATGACACTATTTTCTCACTTATTCGATTTTCACATATTGTTATCTGAACTTCTGGCGAGTTAAGTGAATTCATTTCCGAAAGTTCGAAAATTGCCAATGCATTGAGCTCAAACAAGGTATTATTTCGAGGTTTGAGACTGAGGGATGGGAATACGCAACAATAAAAGGAAAATATAAATTAGGAGGTTGACAACAACATATAGGTCGGGTAAATCCATCTTATATAACAACATTTGTCAAAAATCATGTCTTCCGCCTATAAAATCTTTCGTTCTGAACCGATATTCATGATTTTTTCATCCTGATCCTTAAGACTCCTCTTTTCGGTCATGAAAAATTCAAAGCAATCCAAAAATGTTTTCTTTATGAAAAGTTTAGCTCAAGGCACAAAAAGTACCAAAGAAGTCTGTCCCCAGCATAGGTAATCCATCTTAGGGAAGAAATTTCGTTGTGATCTACTTAAAATATGCGTACAAAGTTATGTATCATGTGAAAGTGCATGAATTGTACTTTCAACCAGACTATAATTCAAGTTTGCATTTGCATTTATAAGGGATTTTTCTTCAATTAGTCTTTGCCCACCAAAAATTGTCTTCTGACCGATGCCATTTTTTGTCTTCTGATCGATGCACATTTCTCAACTTAGAAATGATGTTTTTACTTTCTTTATTCGACGAAATACATCATTTTTGAGTCTAGTTGTTGCATCAAAAGGAAAGAATTAACTATGCATCATCACAATTGAGTAGTTGTGAATTTAAAAAAATGACCTGTATTCTTTCGACCAGACTTTTTTGATTTTTCTCAAAATTTCAATTTGATGCTGAAACCACATTTTTGATCTCATCAAAACTCACAGAATTATCAAGAACCATAATATAATCATGCCTGCGAATTTTTTTTTGAAAAGACAATGATTATCATTTTCAAAATCTCGTAAAACTGCCAAAATGTCCATTAGAACGAGACCACAAAATTATTGGTCAGAGAACACCTGTTAATATAGTGCAAATACAAAACTTGTACAAATACTCATTTGTTGTGGTCGCCACTATGATTTTCGAACTCAGCGTGAAAAATTGACCATATATACAAATTTTCAAAGAAAATGATGTTGCAAAGTTGAAAAGACAAAAATTGCCCAAAATGTTGATATATAAAATGGATTTACCCAGTAACTATTCATAATTATACTTCATTATATTACATTTTACAAAGCATGCACGTCTATTTGGCTACAGTTATCATAGTTGGTTAAGAAATCCAACGCAAAGACCTATTCAACAAATATTCTGTACAATTATATATCCAACCATTTTCAATCAGATCTTAAAGCACTTTTAATTGCCTTACGTAGAAATATCCGATCAGTTGATCAACTGAATAGAAGCACGGCTTCAAACTATCAGATGTCCTTAATTGTAGAAGAATGTTATTTAGCTTAGTCCTTGTGTATTAGGAAGAAGATGAATATAATAATCATATCGTACCAAAGTTTCATACATATGATAAATAATCAATTTACATGTACTAAACAAGAATAATACAAAGTTCTACATGCAGGCATATCTTCGATGATTTTCGTCTTTTCATCAAGTTAGATTATGAAAGCTTCCATTGATTTGATTTTTGAAATTAATCACCAGTTACTCATCCAAGAGCTTTATTAATAAAAGCACAAAAAGAAAACTAAGCAAAAATAATCAAAGTTTTAGGAAGCATTCGAATATACTGAAACTATGAATGGCTAAAAGAGTTACTGTTAAGAACTGATAATTCAATGCAAATATGATTTCCCAAATTTTGATAAATTACACTATAATCTCAGGATTAATCAAATCCCTTGGCATATTGGATAATTTTTATAATTTGGCTATATTTGATAATGCAATCTGCCTAACAACACATATAAGTCACTCTAATATTTAAACAAACTTCTGCTCAATTTTCTGCCTGATGCAAAGGGATTCTCCGGAGCCAGTGCAAGTCTTTGCAAGGAACGAGGCCAAAAACGAAACTTTCACATAATTATGTAATCCCTATGGCTACTCGAGTTCTACCCAGTTCTTTTTCTAGTTAGGCAAGATCAAAGAGGCCCTATGTAAATCCAATGGCAGACTGGCTGGAACTTTCAGTAAAAGTGAGATTTGTTGATTCTTCCTATTATTAGCTGAGAAGTACCAAGTCTATAGCCACAGTTTTTGCTCAATTTCCCCTTCAGTTCATTTCACTTTGTGTTTATACGTGTATGAGAGCAGGAAGCAACTTCTGATCGTGATGAAGCCGAGAAAACGCTTTAGTGTGACCAAAATTTGCCGACGTTGTTGTGTTTGTCGATATTGAGATGTATCTGAGCTGATGAAGTAAGGACAATCCATGCCGAAATGTATGGCTCCGGACTTAGTAGCCTGCTTCTCACTTAAACAGAGAAAACATGGACGAAAGTCATTTTGTCAAAACTTAAGTCAGTCTTCCCTCAAATCACAAGACATCAATGACAAGAAAAAGAACCGGGAAGAACTCAGCAGCCACGCAGATCCGCAGTAACCACACGGAGTACATCATTCTGTGAAAAAATCATCTTCAGTCAAACTCTGCACAAACTCGTTCTGGAGGGTGGTCTATTCTGCAGCTTGAGTGTTAGAGACATAATAAGAGAATTTATTGAAATGACGAGTTTAATCATGAGGCTGAGATAGATATACATGTACCTCTGTAAAATTCTGGTCTTCCTTTAATTCGGTGTAAGTGCTTACTTAGCTAATATTCAATTGGTTCAGTTATCTCTTATAATCACCGCACTTAATTAGTTGTCTATATGATCGCCATATTTTATTTTATCAGCGTAAGCAAAAGTACCATAGCGATACATAATAGTTCCTGCAAACAGTTGTTGTTGGGTTTGCGATGATTAACACAATGAAAAAACATAGATGAAAATAATTATGACTAATTCTAAGCAACTTACTGAAAATTTTTAAAGAATTTGCTCTATAGTAATCATACACTTGTATGTAACAGAATTATAATATATGACGCATCGCTTTATGAACTATATATTGTGAAATGATTCTATAACTAATAACTATGATCAAGAATCAGGTCCTGAGGTAAATTTACTTAACTATCTTGAATTTTACTGTACTTCATCCTTCAAAGACTCACCACGAAAACCTCAAACAATGTAGAATGACTGAACAAAATGATGGATCACACAACAGGCCCTGTTTTTACTTATTCCTAGCTGTTACACGTACAAAGGAGTGCAGTGTGTATGGCTACTATGGAATTTGTTGCTTAAATTATTCAAGTCTTTGGACATCTTTCTACCCTATGTCCAGGCGAAAAGGCACTCGCCATTCTTTTGTGATTTGTAGAATGTTGAAAGCCCTTATTTATCATAGTGGTCGTAACTACTAACCTTATAGTCCGGGAGCTACTGACACTTTCTTCCTAAATTCACGCACGAAGCGCATAATAGCATGGATTTGTAGATATTGAAACGCTGAATACAAAAATCAAATTCTTGAGTGTCACAGCCAGTCGCTTGTGGTTATAGGTAAGATTGAAGGATTCCCATTGGAACCCAATGGTAAAATTCAATAAATATCTACGGATTGTGAAACACTTGGCATTTTTCGCACGTTTTCTTTTGCAGAAAAGAAACAGTCTATCAGAATGCCATGAAATTTGAAACATGATTGAGTTCAGAACATCAACTTCGATATAAAAGCCTGTACAAAATGAGTAAAATCGCCAAAATTAAGTCAAAACATGAAATTTACTCATTCTGTAGAGGCTCTCAAACATCAAATACTGAATCATGTGACTCACTTTAACTTTTATATCGAAGTTGATGTTCTGAACTCAGTCATGTTTCAAATTTCATGGCATTCTGATAGACTGTTTCTTTTCTGCAAAAGAAAACGTGCGAAAAATGCCAAGTGTTTCACAATCCGTAGATATTTATTGAATTTTACCATTGGGTTCCAATGGGAATCCTTCAATCTTACCTATAACCGAAAGCGACTGGCTGTGACACTCAAGAATTTGATTTTTGTATTCAGCGTTTCAATATCTACAAATCCATGCTATTATGCGCTTCGTGTGTGAATTTAGGAAGAAAGTGTCAGTAGCTCCCGTCCTATTATACTTATCAGCGTTTTGTTCTGCATAAAAATAGCCAAAGTATCGCTCCTCTCTTTAGGCCGATCCTCATTTCTTACAAATTTACATCTTGTACATGTTATCATACAAGATCATTGTACAATGTCTGTGGTGCAATGTAATTTACCCGTGTACATTTTTTATGAAATAGACATAGATCTTAGAATGGAAGTAATTCTTTGACTTTTTTTCACAACGTTAAATACTGACAGAAACAAAGAACTTCCCATGTGACGCAATTAGTTGCCACTAGTTTTAGCTGTCAGTAGCATGGATTGGCGATCAGCAGGTGGCGGGTACAAGTCCAACCATTGGACAGGAAGGATATGGAGCTCCACCTCGTTCTACAATAAAGAAACTAGAATCCTGCAACTCTAACGCTTGAATCGTAGCAAAGTTAAGCCTTGAATAGGATGACAACATTTGAATCGAGATTTATAAGAAACAGTATAAAGGAAACCTTTATATGTAATCTGGTTGTTTCGATCTTTAGCAGTTAGATCATCTAGATATTCTGAATGAAAGAGTCTGCTATGATCAAAGTTCGAGACTTCAATAAATAAAAATGCTTTTGTTATACACAAGAGAAAGACAACATCTTAAACAACACTATGAAACTAACTACAAAGAACTACGAATAATGTCAGTGGAAATATCAGCGGAAGTTACATAGCAAACTCAAAGAAAAATGATTTGGTAAGATGTTGCAATTTATTTTAAGCAGCATTTGTTAATATTGAATTACAGGGTTTAAGCCAAACTGCTAAAAGAAATAGTCGCAAAATGATGTCATTATGCAAATTTCCACCGTTAAGAAGGCTTATCAAGCAAATACAACGATGAAAGGAAGGCAATGAGTAAAGAAGCTCTTTATGTACACATTAAACAGGTCGCCTCACAGCTATGTACAGTGCCTCCAATACAGGGAAAGAAAAGCGATATTTACATGATGATAAAATAGAAAAATATGTACAAAGTGGACGGTACTGAAAAGAGTCACATTCAAGTATGTGTCGAGCGATAGAACTTTGAGATGCTGTTCCAGATCGCGATCTTGTCTTTCTATCCTCAAGCCACTTAGGAACATGCTCTCTCATTCGGACCCACAAATTCCTCTCCGTACGTTCGATGTAGCTGTGTCCACAGTCACATTGAAAGTGATAGTAGATAATAGACGTAAGACTTTGAGGACGAAGTGGATCCTTGATGGTAGGTAAGATGTTCATTGATTAGAGCAGGGGTTCCCACAAAGTTTTGTTTGCGACCCCGTTTTTTAAATTTTGACAAAGCATTGTGACCCCATTTACCAAGCCCAAATATGTACGACTTACAACCATGTAAAAACTATATACAATATACAAACAAAATTCACTATACAAATACTGGTAAAAGTACTAAGAATACTAATATAATAATACTATATAAACAAATAAAATATAAATAGTATATTATAAATATTATGTAAAAACGTACAACCATCTTTGAAATATGTATTTCAAGCATACCATAATGAAAGCATATCGATGATGGACGCTAGTACCAAGAAGTGTTACCAACCAAAGTGTTGCTCCTCCGCCTTGGGAAACACTCGCGCTTTCACGTGACAGTATTGCATAAGTTGTTTGCTAAGAGAGAGAGAAGGTAGGGTTACATCAACCCAATTAAATAACATCAAGTCCGTAGGGCGACCCCAGAAGCTTTAATCGACCCCAAAAAAATCCGGCCGCGACCTTTGGGAACCGCTGGATTAGAGTATGCAGAAATCTGACGGTGCAACCTATATATAAATGCTTGCATTTGTACATTCAATTTTATGAATTTAAAGCACTTATTCTTACTAGGATTTCTGAAATTGATGGAAGTATATTGTTCTCGGTTTTTGTGTTTTGGTAACATCATTTGTATGTAGCCTAATAAGATCGATGATGAAGTCTGACAGGTAGGTAATAATGTCCTAAAACGAACCTATAAATCAATGAAATAGTAATTTACAAAATTGAACATTGAGCAAAATTGAAGCGCCGTCAGATTTCTGCATACGCGAACCAGAAACATCAATGCCATCAACTTACGATTTCGAGAATCTGTGGTAATCAAAAGATTAGTTCTTATAATAAATAACATGCAAGGTGGAATGCACAGAATATCAATCACTGATTTTTGAGTTGAATTTTGATATCTTCCTTTTTATCGTTGTATTTGCTTGATAAGCCGTCTTAGCGGTGAAAATTTGCAATATAGCATCAATTCGCAACTATTTCCTTTAGTAGTTTGGCTTAAACCCTGCAATTTCTGGAACTTAAAGCTAGGTTTATGTGATAATTTCAACTATAGAAAAACGTCATAAAGATCTGCTAAGTGATTTGTATGGCACATTGAAAGAAGATGAAGATTACCTTTATGTCAACCTCTCCTCGACATTCAAGGTCATGCTGCTTGTATTTTTGAAGAATTTCAGCCGTTGAGCTGCTGATATGAAACCGATTTTCTGCAAATCGATGATAAATCCCGTTGTCAAATGTTATTAAGAGATAGAGTTAAAAGTTGATATACTGTACCTTCACTGAAGCCCTTCATCCTGGATGCTGTATTCATTGCATCTCCAAACAGACAATATCGAGGCATAAGCAGTCCAATGACTGATGCCACAATGGAGCCTAATAAAAAACGGAATAGATTCTTGTAAACAATGATTTACCATCAAAACCGCACAAATGATTATTAGCATTAAATGGTCTCTCTAAACATCAAATTCAATAAATGGTCTCTCTAAACATCAAATTCATGCAAAAAACTGGTTAGTTGAGTGAAAACTGTGCTTCATATTAATGAATTGTTATAATGCGAGCGTTCTCGCGAAATCCCGGATGTGCATACATTTTAGTTGGGGTAATGTAGCAGTAGGCTTACATTTGTGCATATATTTTAGAATCCAATATTTTTAATCGGTTAGAAAACGCGACATTTACGTAATTAGAAATGACAATCTCACGCCTGTTGTCATTAATTACTGCTATCTTTATTCAACAAAACCGAGTTTCTAAGATGCGAAGGCGTCTACAAGTACATCATAGTCGCCTTGTTCGAAAACACTTATAAATGTTTCAGATTTAATCATCTTGAATTCCGATTCAAATTTCAACTTGAATATTAGCAGAGATGCAAGTGCTAACTGCAAAAGCTTCCTAGAAGCCTTCAGTCTTGATATCTTCATTGTATCTTCAGTTTGAATTCTATCAGAGTCGTAAGTGCCATGTGTGCGAGTACAAATAAAGTATGTGCTGTCGATCAAAGCACCATCGCCCATATGTGCAGCTTGCTATTTTATTGATAAGAAGTTAAATGTTATTTAAAATGATGGTATGATTCTGTAATGGTTGAGGTTTTCATATAATACGTGACGAGTTAGGTCCAAAATGATTCACTACTTTGCGAATATAACGACAGCACAATTATCTAGTTCTTGTCCTGTGTTCTATTATCTTGTTCTGTCCGTCGGTCCTTGCACTGGTGTTATATGTCACTCACCAGTGTGCATTACATAACCTTTTACACTTTTTCCTTTTCGTGTCCATTCTTCTTCGGCTGATGTCCTTTTGACCACTGGCTTCTCCGCGAATTTTACCCGTGGAAGATTAATTGAATTGATTTCTGGCCTTGTGAACGATCAGTCGTCATCCGTTCTTCCAAGCCGCTGCTTGAATCATTGGTCAGTAACTGAATGGCTGCTATGGCTCCTATGAAACCATGAAGTTATCGGCTAAGGGGATGCAATAATCCAAATTATGAGAGGGAGAGAGAAACGCGAATTTTAGACGTTAATTAGGGTTTAGCGATGAAAGAATATTCACATGTAACTCTATTTAATTTAATCGCTAGGCAGTAGTTTGAAGACAGTAATTAAACAACTATTTTGAAGAGAAATAGAAGAGATAATTCCAAATATATTACAATTCAATCTATCGGTTTATAGTCCGGCAAACAAAGCAAGCTTCTGCAGGGAACGAGGCCGAAAATGACACTTTCACACCATGATGCACACTCTATGCTTGCTGTGAATCTGTGCGTCTGTTGAGTTCTACCTGGTTTCTCTTCTTGTCACACAGGATCAAAGAAAAACATATATTAATCCAATAGGACGCAGAAGTATTCAGTCTTTGGCTAAAATGAAATTTTCTATGTTTTCACTTATATAATGAAAGGTACTAGCAATAATTTTTGGCATGGTATGTCTTCATGTTATTTCTTATCGTGTGTAGGTTGCATTATCATGTTTCTGATCGGCGATGCATGTGAATGTGGCTAAATGTGGACACAATTGACCAAAAATTTCTGCGCATGACGACTTAAGTAGGCCTGCCGAATCTGAATGTGTTTATCTTCATAGATAGATGTTTATAAATATGATAAGAAATGACTTGAAGACATTCCATGCCGAATATTATGAATCTAGAGTTTATGCTTTTCAAATGATAGGAGAAAAACATAGAAAATTTCATTATAACCAAAACCTGCAATCTGCGTCCAATTGGATTAACACGCGTTTTTCATTGATCTTGCCTGACAAGGGGAGGAACCAAGTACATGTAGAACTCGGCAGATTCGCAATAGGCATAAGGTGTGCATCATTGTGTGAAAGTCTCATTTTCTGCTTCGTTCCCCGGAGAAAGTCGTTCTGACTGCCAGGCCGGACTAATAATTTTCCTCTAACACGCACCTCAATAAGGTAGACATAGATGAGATCACATGCTTCGAAACAGTCTTATGCTTTCTAGTACCGTAAAATGGGGAAAGTTCTTCTCGAAAACGAAATTCACAGTGGTACTGGTAAGCTTCTAAGCCATGCCGAAGCCACTGTTAGTTGTACAAGCAAGCGATGAAAGGCCCATGTATCAGATTCAAAGCTGGTGAGAAATCAACGCAATGAGCTATTAATCAGTTCGTAATTCTGTTGAGCTGGTCGTGTGAATTTATGCCGTAAACGCTAGCAACTTCAAAATGTACATTTTATCACTGTAAATGATCATTGAAAATGTGAAGCACATTTAAAAAGTTTTTCAAAAGTAAAAAGTCGCAATTTAAATACACATTAAAAGTATTCCCCATAAAAAATCAGCAGTAATAGTTGGAGCATAAGTTATCTGTTCGAAGAACCCGCCATCGATTGCATACCGGTGCCTCATACATACCGTATTAAACAGGGAGATTTTGAGGGATGTGAACCAGGCCTCCTAATGATTTCTAATTAAGCAAAAGATATCCAGGTATGTTCCCATTTTTCAGCTGATGTTTAATCTTTGAATATTCTAAATCCATGTACATATACATTGTGTCTGCAAAAAGCAGTGTTTAATAATTTATATTGATGATCTAAGTTAGACGTGATGGCAGTAGTGTGTTGGCAGCAGCATATATTGAATCCTCGCTGCAATATACTTAATATGCGAAATGCTTTTATCAGTCTCATAACGCAACGGTCTACATGTATAAAGTTCGAATACAGAAGTCATGATCCGAACAATTGATGAATTTAACCGTTAACCTGTTAATAAATTTCCAAATTAGGATGCAACTTAATATTTAAATTTTTTCAGATAAGACACATGTAATTCCAACGCGCATTTTGACACTACATGTATATTCACCACATTGTCAACGTACCACTATGCGCTCCAACTTTCAGTGTCAAAGGTCTCCCAGATTTCGGCACGGAGACCGTAGTAATGTTTTGCAACAAATGAAGACCCAAATTTGCAATTTCCAATGCATGACGATCGCCATTCGCTTCTGGCAATCCCGACGCAATTACATAACTGTCGGCTATCGTTTCCACTTTGTAAACGTCGTAGATTTCTAAGCAGTCATCGACAACACTGAAAAAACAACAGTAATTCATCTTAACAGAAACGTAAAACGAATGAATTCAATATTGGCTGTATAGCTACACTCCGATGCCACTTTCTGTTCCGATTCTGGTTTCATCATGATAGTCCCGCCATCAGCACGAGTTTCTGCAGAGAATGAGGCAAAAGATAGAACTTTCACATTATTCTGTACACCATAGACGACCACGCATGGTGCGTCTACGGAGCTCTACCCGGTTCCTCATCTTGTAAAGCAGGATCAAAGCATTACTATTCGGCGTCTTTCCTTGCAGAAACTCGGCTGGACTGCAATAATCGTCTAGATGATCATTATATTATTATTTCAGCTGATCAGTCTAAACTGCGCTCAAAAAGTACTTTATAAAATCGTTAGAAACACTCCATACGATCATTCGTCTTATCGACATCTCATCCCTTCGATAATGGCAGCATTTACCAAAAATTGATCCTGAGGCGATTTTTAGGCCTGCTTACAATAAGTAAGATAAGCAGCGAAGAAGGACGATATTCGGGTAATTCTGCAATAAATGTATCCTTACGTAGGTTGCTAATGAGAGCAACGACAAACCAAATGCCTGTCAACTTAAGAAACACTTTCAGAAATCTTTCACACGGTTCGATGGTTCGATCCACCGGTATAATATATACAACTCATGCATCTAGGAAGTGACGTAAGTTTGTTGCACCCTTCTTAGGGCTCTTATATTCGATCCTGCTGTCACCTTACATAATTATCATTCAAAAATAGGAATACAAACTGATTTTAAGAATTTTCAAGTATGGATTTACAACGCATAGATTAAAATGGAACATGCATGTGCAGCAGAAAGTATGATCAACCTTCAGAAATTTGAAAGACAAACAATAATTAAAGTCATTTTATGTCATAGAAATTTGAACTGACATGTTGCGTGGTATAAATCAATCAAAACTCAACTTACTTATATACATTATTCAGCAGTTCAATGATTTGCAGCGGTTGACTTTCACTAACAATTGCCTCAAAAGTCGGAATTTCGGTAAATAAAATTGTGACGTTATCGTAAGACGTTGGAGGTACAGCCTTACCTGCCTACAAATTGAAATAATTGCATTAAAGTCAGTGACAGTGTTGGAAGCATATTTCTCACAGGGTCTTTAAATGCAGAAATATGTTCTCTTACCTCCTGTGATAAGTGTTGTTATCATCATTATTACTTTTTATTTACTTTGAATTAGGTGTTAAATGTTCAGAAATAGCTAAGAATCGCAATGTCTCTCTTTTGTATAGATGTTATGTTAGATGTTTAATTCAGTTCGTCTTAAAATGCTGAGAACATGTGAAGCGCGTCACGTTGAGGTTGTCGTGTGCTTTGATGATCAAATATGTTTCCTAGTTTGCGGCTGGGGGTTGTTGCATAAAGCTTTCAATAGTATTGAACTATTGATATTAAGTAGTAAATCGATTAACTCCGTTGCATATAACACACCATTGAACTTCAATACTCAATAGTCTGCTTCAGTAGTGAAAATAGTAGCATCCAACAGAAACTGTTGCATGAAACTTAGCTGAAATCAATATCAATGAGCGTCAATTCCGATTCAATAGTTTCAATAGTCTCAGATAACTTATGAATACTCCTAATATTCAGAAAGTTGGATTTCTCGAGTTCAAGTGATGATGATTTTGTTATCACAAGAACTTCGTTCCCAGAAACTTCGGTCAATGGTATTGAATTTCAACAGTTCATTTCAATAGTCACTTATAGCAACACCTAAATTGATAACTGCTGACTATTGAACTTTTCAATACCAATGTGGCGCTATTGAATTATTGGATTTTATGCAACAGGCCCTTGATCTTTATTTCTGAAACTTGTGTATGTGCAGCAATGGCCATTTCAACTGCACGGTCAGGTTGACAACCGACCATAGTTGCAAATTCTTGCCGAAAGGCGGCTTGTTGAAAGTTATTTTATCAAAATTATTTCATGTTCAGAGGGAGCATTTGGATGATCTTGAGTCATTATGAAGTAGTATGACAAGGAACGTGGTGCCTGACGATTGTAAGCCGCTGTAAGCTGTATGACAACGCGTGTCCACGATTTGGCATTGTTTTCACAGTGTATCAAGGTCCGTTCTAGTCTCTTGATATTATAGAGTGTCGGTTTCCTATGGTTCCGACTATATAGTAAGCATATATAGACTGTCCGAAGAGTCACCGTCCCCTGATTATTAGCTTAAGTAAGTGGTAATTATTAGAAGGAAGTAGCGGTAAATGATCCTTTTTAAGTGAGCATGTTGAATCGAGAAGGTATGACGTATAAGACCGTGTTGATTAAGGCAACGGCATAGATATACAATCAAGCTCGCAACATGTTACTTGTAATACTGACTTTTCAATCGCCTTTTCCAGTTCATGCATCGAATCACTAAATTCAATGTTAGAAGTGCTCAAATCAAGAATAGTTCTTCAATTCAGACATTAAATGGCTAATTTCTGATGGCTGATTTCTGATATAATAAACTATGAAGTTCCGTTGTCGATTGATTTTTCTGCAAATATGCCAAAAAATCGCATCTCCTTTGGTTGACATGCAAACAATTGTTGCTGCATGAGAGCGTAATGAAGATTGTGTAGACACGGCTGGAGTCCCACACCAAGAGCATGGAACTGTCGATCGTCCGCGAGGTGGAGCAAGGAATGGTCGTTTGGATAGAGAATGTCTTTGTGTCCATCATTGAGGAGCATCCTGAATTAACTTTGGCGCAAGTAAATGCTGAGTTGCGATTTCGCCTCCAGTAAGATGTCTGCAACAAATCGGCTGCCCAAGTGTTGGACAGAGTCTAATAACGTTGAAACTACTACGTGATGTGCCAGGTCAACGAAATTCAGCAATAGTGAAAGCTAACAGAACACAAATGACAATCTGGTTGCATCGAAAAGCACAGATAGAAAAGCGTACATTGATGCGAGAGGTTTTCGCTTTTGGTTGGAAACCTATCGAGTGAGCTCCAAGAGGACAAAACCTGTTACTCACAACTAACTATTTCTCATTACAGCGGGTGACTTTGACATTCACCATCAAAATCTATGGCCGTTTGTTGATGAACATGTTCTCTTGAGATTGGGACTTCAAATGCCTATAGTTCTTGCCTGGTAGGCCTATGAATGTAGGGAACGTCAGAGAAATGTACATCACCTTCAGTGAGCTGTATATTACAATGACATTGGGGTGTGAAATTTTGCTACTTGGGACTGTGTAGAGGTACAAAGTCTATGTACCTGTGTTCGTTGAATTTAAGCAGCAAATTTGACTTTTGATTCCTCTAGATATAAGTCTTGCTTTTCTAATTACATTTCACAAATCTTCTCTTATATTTTTAGGCTGTCATTGGCGAAAGCTCAAGTGAACTTAATAAAAGTACAATTAAAGCAACAAGGCTTAATTCTTAAAAAATAAAAATAAGATGAATCTATTATGTACACACTGTATATAAATATATTGGTGCATTATAGGGAACTGGGATGGATCCCAGAATGTGAATTCAGTGAATCTTTCTTTCAAAAACATCCAGCATCGACATTTGTTATTAGTTTATTTACTATCGTTTTGACAATTCAACAGCTGAATTGAGGCAAATCGCACCGAGCTAACCATGTCAGAGATCATAATGATGATTTCAAAGAGATTTTAGAAGGCTGCGCCTCGCAAAACGGGAAAACGAGCATTCCAACTGAGGTTGGTCTTGGACAGACCGAGAAGTGGACGACGAGTATCTCGTAGTGAGATTTGTATGGAGACTACGGCTTATGTTGATTGAAATCCTCAGAAGTCCATCAGGAAAATATTAGCAGAGGTGGCGGTTTCAAGATCAACGCTACATGATCACATGCGCAAAGATGATGATTTCAAACCATTTTATCAAGGTTTACGAATGAACTCTTAAACAGTGATTGTGACCGTCGACTTCCTGCCTGTCGGGCGTTATTGAACATCAGTCCTGACAATGAATCCCGCTCCAAAGTGCCATTCAGTGATAAATGTACGATCTATTGAAGTTCTCACAACCGCAATGTTGTGCTCTGGGCAAAACATCTCTTTTCTCTTGGCCGTGGAGCAAAATCTTCCATGTGATGTTTTGGGCTGGAATGACTTCAACGACTTTGTAGGCCACTATTTTTTCACTTCCTCTGTTAATACCAGGACTTACGCCAAAATGCTGAAAGACTATTGACCACAGTTGAGAGACAGAGAATTAGTGAACGAAGTGTGGCTCCAGCAAGATGGGGCTCAACCTCGTTATGCTGTGTCAGTTCGAGACATTCTAAACAAAAATTTTCCTGGGCGTTGGATCGACCGTATCAACAGTGCCGGCACCTTTGATGTGGCCAAATCGAAGTCCAGATCTTACAACTCCAGACAATTCCTTGTGGGGATTACCAAGAATCAAGTGTCTGCTCATCGTTATTCCAGCAATGAAGATTTTCAAAGAGCAATGGAAGATGCTTTCTCGACTATCAGTCCTAAATTGCTACAACGGACGTCTGAGAGAACATGAACCCCCATTCGATTGTGCTTTGAGCTTCACAGTGAGCAGACTGATATTCATGATGTTTAATTGTCTACTTGAATGTATGTATGTAATACATGCCAAAATAAAATCCTACTTACTTCTATTAAATCACATTTGCTTTCTGTCAAAACTAAGCAAGGGTACGATGACTTCTCGGACAGTCCGTAGTAGGCAGAGCGTTGACTAAAGAAATGTCAGTAAACAGTGAAAATTTTTATATCAAAAGATTCAATTTTCTGCGGAGACTACGTTCATGTGGTCTAAAAAATAGGTATCTAATCAATTTAAAGAAGCTTCTTGAAAACTATTAGTATGCTTCTATCAGCGATTTGGAACCTATACGCGTATAATGGCATGAAACTTATCAGCTATCAAAAGGAATTAAAGGTTGCTAACAGGTACCACAATTAAACGGAAATTAAGTTGATTTGAGAGATTAATTAAGTTAATTATCAAGGAAATTTCATGAACCGCACTATAATGCACGTCTTCATGGAAAGTTGAGATCTTGGCTGAAATTTCAATTTTTCGCTCATACTTTCATACGCAGAATTTTATAGTTCACAAAATTTTTGTTTCATTTCTTGAATCTGAATAATATTGTGGACCCACTTACATCTTTTATAGTCAGTTATGATCAATACCTTTGATTATGATATTTGCTCCTTCAGTGCCGGCCGACAGTTTAAGTGAAATGATCAAGCTCAAGAAAACTCCACGGTCGTCATTTGACGACAAAACTTTAATTCCCAATGCGATTCTATTGAACGCTGCCACATACTATCATGATGAATTTTTGCTGAAGGCGTGAATCCATTGATATGTACCATGGAGCAGGAATGCCTATTTTTAAGATTTCTCCTGAATCCGACGACTGTAGATTACATGAATTGACCATTACAGAATACATTCATTTTTGGTGGTTTCCGTGGCACAGTGGTTAAGTGCTGGGCCTAGCGATCTTTTGGTTCTGAGGTCGAGCCCCGAAGGTGTCATTGGAAGTCGGCAGGAAGGGCATCCGGACTACAAGTACTACAACGCTCCATAAGTCAGACTATGTCAGCAACGTCCAAGCCCCAAGTATGGGGAGTAGTGACGTAGAAGCTTCATTTATTTCATTTTTTCTCTTTGTTATATGTAACTTTGGTACTTATGGGTTATCTCCCCCACGTTTTCAAATTTGTCTAAAATCCGCAAAAATGAATCAATCGTCACAAAACTTCAGAGACACGCATTTAAGTAGATTTTCTACCCACATGCAAAAATGTATGCAGATCGGACAAGTACTTTTTGAATTAGAGGCGATAACTTGAAGTACAGCGATCTCTGTAGCTTGATTTGACTTCGTCTGACCTCGTCTGAGCAGAAAGCACTTTAGGTCAATAATAGTCATTTCCCGACAACTCGTGAAGTGATGATGACCGGGCCACATTCCTTATATTAACATTTTTAGCTTTAGAAAGGTGTAGCAAGGTAGTGGTCGTGGGACGATTTCAAATAGCAGTGGATGAGACGAAGAGGGAGAGAGAACAATGCACACACGAACGAGTAACAATAATGCGTCGAACAGAAGAAGTCAAATGAAGCTGTTGATATCGCTACACTCCACGTTATCGCTCCTAATTCAGAGAGTACTTGTCGGATTTGCATAGATTTTTGCATCGGGGTAGAAAATATGCATAAGTACGTCTACTTGAAGTTTGGTGACGATTGATTCATTTGTGCAGATTTTAGACAAATTTGAAAACCTGGAGGGTGGAGATAACCGATAAGTACCGTAACTTTAAGATACGAAGCCCGAAATGCATCTATGATAATGAACGCGAAATACAGTTGTCACGACCGTGGTCTCATCCGATATCACCCAAACTGTTTTCGCAGCAAGTCTCCATACAATCCTTAGAGTGTGCTTCATTGACACAGAAAGAGAACAATGGAACACTTCATACGTCACTAACCATGCTGTCTCGGAAGTTCAATTGCTCGCCTGATGTGATTATGTAATACAGACACGCCAAGGGCAATCTCATCCGATGCCTTGGGAGGAAGGATATTATTCTTAATGATCGCGTTATAGTCAAGAGGACTTTCTTTCAACAGGTGAATTGATGGAGCTACAGTCATACACGCATAAATGGCTACAGTGCACATGTATACTCGTATGTCCTAAAATTCTTAAATAATACTTTCATAATGATTCATTTTACCTTAATAATATTGTCCGTTATATTCTCGGAGATCTCTTGATCATCCACATTACCAGAGTCCTTTAAAAAACTGTACATTTGAATTCTTCTGACTCGATTAGCCATACAGAAGGCTTTATTTTTGCAACAATCTGGAGAGTTTGTTATAAAGATGGACAACAGCGAATTTGAAGAAACCACAGTTGACACTTTTGAGCTTCTTCTTAGGTGAATGGACAACATAAGCGATCATGAGGCAATTGATGATATCGATCTTTGTCCGGAACAAAATCTCCCGGATACGGCGGGTAAATTGGAAGTTCATTTCCATGGAAATATATCATTTGATTTTAGTGCAACAACGTCAGCGAAAAGAAGTAAAAATCTGTGGCTCAATGGAATCTCAATCAGACATCACCGGAACCACAAGACATTCCTTCTTATGATAATAGGCCTTTGCGAGAATTGTTGTTCCCTATGAATCCCTTCGAAATGTTCTCACTGATATCCGTGATGAAACAGTTGCTCTTGCATGAGCAGGGATCAGTTCAACCGAACAAATTCAAGGGAATGAAAGACTTCACATGTCCCTCACATCATTCAAAGAATCACAAATGCCAAGCAAAGAAGATGTGCTGTGTGCAATAAAACAGTTAGCAAGGAATGTTTGAAATGCAACCATAACGTCTTCATGTTGATTGCCTTTTTTACAATAGACAGTCATCAGTTTGGCGCTATTGGCGACTGACACATCCGCTAGCGGTCCAGTGATTACTTCAGCAGTACGGGTGATAAACTTAATATATCACCTCGACTGAGCATGTGGGAAGCCAGTCGAAGCTGTTTCATGTTTGAACACAAATCCAGTAGGATAAATCACAGGATGAGAATGAGATTCCACATTGGGAAGTGAAGCTATATTGGAAACTGTTGCATGAAATGCAGCGTCAACGGCTGCAAACGAATGAGCTGCAGCTGTCTGAGGAAATCGTTCTATCTGCTGATTTCAGATGTCTAAAATTTGTAAAAGTAATTCGATAACTCGTGAATGAAGTGATGTCAATCCCCTGCACTGAAATCTTCTTGTGCATGGTGAGAGAGCAATGTACACACGAGTAATGCGCCCCTAATAGTAGCCATATGCGTCAAATAGACGAAGTCAGATCAAACTGCTAATATCGCTGCACAGTAAGTTATTGTCTCTATTTCAAAATGCATTCGTCCGTGGGTCTATTTTTGTACGTGAATAGAACATTTCCTCATCTGCGTGTACTTTAAGTTTTGTGACGATCAGTGATGCGTTTTTGCGGATTATAGAAACTATTGAAATCCGACACGCTATAATGATGAGTGGAAGAGCAGACATTGATATCGAAAGCAATACAGCGTCGTAGACATGCGTTGTAATAACAACGGTACCTAAACAATGGCGTACCATCGTTAGCCACTAGCAGCCGCGGCTTCCTAAAGTTGAGATTAGAAAGATACCGGCAGCTTATTGGTGTACTTTGTAAATATTCACGGTCATCATCATATCTCTTTAAACATAAATACATTTTGATAAAATAACTTACAATAGATAACCTGGCGGCAAGAATCTGTAACTGTTCATGTTTCAGGAACTTGCTTCTTCTAAAGATCTAGCAATCGGTGCATCGAGTGGCTGAAATTACCATCAACAAAGAGCCACTGTCCATTCTAGAATCACTCATTTAAACGAAGTGAAAAGCCGGATTTCTATGATAGAAACATTTGAAAACGTAGAGTGACAGTTTAAAAGAGCCCCAAACTTGATCATTGAAGAACTTACCTTCAAGTAAACAGCTACTTTCTTGGGTATCATGCGGAACAGAAGCTTATCTGCCCGAGCCGTCTCCTCCTGAGTAGCTCGTCTCTTTTCAACGATTGTGTTTGCCAAATGACTGACATTTTCAAAAGTGTTTGAAATGATTCTCATGTACCATGCATTGCTGCCACCAACGAAGAACGGGAAAAGGGCAAGGAGAACGCTAAAGGCTACAATCCATCGATATTCCCGATCAGCAGCATCTACAACAAATTTCTGAGCTTCAACTATTAGACTGAGCTGATACGCAGAATAACGATTGCATCTTTCCATTTGTAGCAAACTCCATTCGTGCATTTCATTGGTGCGATTTAAGGCACTCTTGTTAACACAATGAGCTTTGTGGACGTGCAAAGCTACGTCTAAGAAGCCTCTTAAGCGTGAAATAGGGTAAGCATACATTCTCTCCTCCTTTTTCAGAAAAGTTCGGACGTTGGTGTAAATGCTCTTCAAATACTTCACCAGTTTTTCCTCTCGACCTCTGGCTTTATTCAAAAACAGCTCCTCGGTGACAGTAAGGTCACAACGAGCCAGAAAATTACTAACAGACACTCGCTCAATGCTCAGACTGTCTACCAAGTAAAACATGGTGATGACAGCATCTATCCGGCCCCATGCATCGACGGATAGACGAAGATCTCGCATTCGATGGGTCTCTACAAGTCGTTGGGACAAAGAGGTATAAAGATCAAGTTTGGTGATCAATTGTGTTGATCTGGTGTTTGTTCGAAGGGCATCTATCGCGTGAATGATAGACACGTTGTTAGCTTTCATGAACACTTGGTTGAAACGGTCTGCAACAGCATGAGCGGACTTATTGGTAACCTTTATCTGCTCTGAAAGCCTTGCGTATGCCAGCCGATCATTTGGAGTCTCATAAGCCATGGCATATTCTCTTTCACGAAGTAAGTCAAATATCAATTTGAATAATGATTGGACACTTGTGAGGTATGATGCATGATCCAATTTTTCCCGATAATTAACCGTATGCCTGTGGAGAAGAAAAAGAAAAGATATATATATGTAAGCGACTTAAAAATTATGAAGAAAATGGAAAAATTGTTCAAATTCTGAAAACCACATTGTATATTACTACCACATGCACACCATTCACAAGCGTGTTAATATGCATGATATTTTACATGCCACAAAAGATTCCTGTAAAGTACATACATGCATTTATACATTCACCATTCTGAGTCAAATATGTATGTGAATGTAGAGCATATGCATTGAATGTTTATCCTTTTTAACGACGAATGATTGTTTTTTTGTATTTTTGCAAACGTTTCTACCAGTTGCATGTGATAGTAAAGCTACTCCAGACGACATTTTAGCAAAATTTTTACCGGTTTAATGTTTAGAAAGGCAGAATTGTCCTTCGACGTAGTCCTGCTTAATTGTATATTATAGACAAAGCAAGACAATTTTCACGATAAACATCACATTTAGAATAATATGTGTTATACATTCTTTAACTCCTGAAGTCACGTGATTGTTTCAAATCTCAGTATTCCTTCGCTTAATATTCATCATCATTATTCATCATCTAATAGCAAGCGAAATTAGTGTTGTACAGAGTCAATATCACTGGTAATAATCACGCTAATAATTGACTGCAATATTACATCATTTATTCAAGCTTGCATTCTTTTTTTATTATTTACTCTTCAAGAATGGTTTGCCCTTATTCAGTTAGTGTTCATTTACTTTAATTCTATTTTGGCTGTCATTCACTATTGCGTATTTTATGCAGTAGTCTATTCATAAATGTGTTTGAGAGAGATAGAAAACATCCGTGACAGCAATTTTGAAAAATCCTTCTCTTCAGAGTGAGTTAGTTATCAGTTCTAGATTGTACATGAATCAAATTTCACAACCCAATTGCTAAGCAAGATCCCAAAACAACAGATGGAATTCTTCAGTCAAGTTGTGAGTAAATATGGTAACAAGAAAAATCAGTAGAAGACAAAAAGGGAAACAGCAACAGGTGAATGACGCTGAAGGTGAATGCGATACGAATAATTTCGTATCGCTTTCACTTCGCGTATAGCATGCTGTTTCCAAGGTGTTTAATAAGTGTTTTAAGTCTTATATACTTACCTTGGCTGTTTCACATACAAATTAGAAAACAGCAATTTGACTTTTTTGTTTTTCTTCATAAACGTTTTCCGTAGCGTATAGAAAGCACGACAGTTAACTTGGACGGGACATGTTACATGAACTTCAGTTTTTTTCAAATATACATGTATTTTCCTGATGTTTTGCAGCTAGAACTGATCGATAACAAGTATCGAGTTGCCAACAAACACTGTATCTTATTTATTAGTCGTTAAATGCGATATTCAATCCCATCCAGTGATTCAGAGCCGGAGTCGTAGACATTTCCACTCAGGGAGTCGAAGTCATAAAAAGTCATCGACTACGACTCGTGATTGTCGAGTCCATTCGGCGAAGAAACATTTGTATAACTTCCTTGCAGCATTGTTCCATCATCAGAACAGATTTCAATTTGCAATCAAGAGATTATTGAACAGGAAATTCAACTAAATGCTCATTCAAGGAAATGCTAAGGACCGTTTGTGTGACTTACACATGTATGTACGTATGCATGTATGTTACACACGTATCTAATTGTCTTACCAGATATTCTTTTGTTTTTTCTACTGGTGCTTAAGTCTTATACGTCTGCTGTCAGCAAACGTCCACAATGTGCAGTGGTCATAGTCATTCCAATTACATGTTTTCACTTGAAATAAGCTGAGGGACATGAGATGTTTTGTGAATTTATTCGCACTATCAATAGTTCAAATACTTTTTGACATCGAGTAGCACTGCTTCAGAAGTATGCTGTGCCTTTGATAGGCACAACAAAAATGACATTTGTCTAGATACTTGAACTGGGTACATTATTTTGCACGACTATAGCCAGTGGATCCAAATGAACTTAAATGGCGCAAATACATGTAACATGAACGAATTTACCATTATACATAGCATGCGGATTAGTGATCGTAACATGCAACATCTATATTGCATGACATGTCATGATAATCAATCATCTGTACTAGATGCATAGATATGTTGCAGAATGGTGCACCAGTGCAGCTTGCATACATTATCCATTAATTATTGACACAAACTGCAAAATAAATGTCACAACTGATTTTTACGGATAAACACTGTACCTAGATGTAATGGTAATGTTCTGCATGTATGTTAGTCTCATGATAGGCAGATATGTTTCTGATTCCATGCTTAGTGATAGGCCATGCATCCCAAGCTATATAATGTGCAATTTTCTATTTCACCAAACCTATTGCGATAAGAGAGAACAACTGCGTGGCAACATGCGAGTATGACAACGCATTTGTGAAATAATGAACTGCAAGTTTTGGGGCTGTTAATCTAAAAAGTCATCTTTATTCAGACATTTCTCTGTGTAAATTAGAGAGCGATTATGAAACCGTTGGCATTTGATAGGAGTGATTGACGACGATGCTTCCTCAAACTGCTGTATTCATTCAATGTCGGCAAGGAGTCACTCCAGCAGATCGAGCGTCAGAATGATCACTGAAGATCGAACGGAAGCGAGGATCTGTCAGTCTTCACTTTGTACAATTTCTTACGAATGATATGGCCTTTTCTGTCATGTTTGGAAAGGGGCAATATCTCGGGAGTGACTTCAATCTTTGTGCGAAGGAGGGAGATGAACGTCTCGGAAAGAAGTGCACCTACTTCGCTGATGAAATTCAAAAAAAGTCTTTCGTCATTCTCCCTCGACAAACATGAAGTGAAAGAGTTCAATGTAGGGCGGGAGAAACAGCTAAAAAAACTATAGAACTCTTTTCCCTCTGTCCTTTAACTACAAGGACTGCCCTTTCTCCTTGAGACAATCAGTCTTGAGTCCTTGAGGTTCAGATGTTGAATCCGCATTCGTCGATGAAGATGCTATGTCACTAAATGCCTTCTATCATGAACCATACGACATGTTTCGTCCTCTTTTCTGTCATCTTAGGGATATTTCAGTGAGTGGGCACGGATCACACGAGCTTCAAAGTTATCAGGCAACCATCTAAGGCGCGAGAAATTAACAACTTACAGTGTACAATTAGTAGTTATACCGTAGACAAATGTGGTGTATGGAGATTTAAACCACTGACATCAGTAGGTGTCTATATCTTTGTAATGTATAATCGGTAGGAGGTTATCAGCGTTTAACTCCTACATTTAACCTCCTGCAATCACTATCTATGAACTGCTGGGAAATCTCATTACTGCAAAACAAATGTAATGTAAGTAATTGTATTACTATCAACTATAACAATATCATTCTAAATATGTGATTTTCAAGTATAGTGATCAGTCTTTACGAATATAAATGTTGAAAGAACAGTTTTGAAAATTTCCTCCAAAAGATACATTTTCTGTGGAAATTCCTTCTTTTTCATTATTGCATTGGTTATTGGTTGACATTGACGACTACATGTAGGTGCCTGAGCATCACTTTTTCTCAATGCATGGGTCACCTTTTCGTTCATCGATCCCATGTCGATGTAATTTAGATCTGCCTCTGATACATGACCAATACGCTTTTTCGCTACTTCATTTGGTAATCCTGATGCTATTATTCGCGTTTTTGCAGTTCTTCTTGTACTTGTGTTTGTAAAGTTACCTTTTGCTTTTATGCTCATCATTAGGTTCTTGACTACTTTTTCAATTTGATGAATACCTAATGGAGTTTTTTTGAACCAAGTTTCATTTTTGGGTTGTTGTATAGGTGTAAGATAAAAGGACGTTATTTCTTTGACATTTTCTCTGTAATGGACGAACTTTTTGTAGATCTTCACTGGACATCTCTCCGGGCTTTCAAAGTTTGGCAGCACATGTACGACTTTTGGCTCCATTCTGGCTTGTTTGATCCCAAATAAACGAGATTTAGAGGTGTTTTCTTTGTACTGAAGCACCTCCACGCCATCTTTTTCTATCAATCGGAATTGATCGTTTTGATTACCAAAAGTTAAGTGTTTGTGCTCCGTAGCAGCTCATATATAATATCACTATAAACTCACTCGCTACAGCTCGTGATCTATGTAGAACACTCATGTTTTGAAATTATGAAAATCTCCATGCATCACATTTGTCTATGGTATAACTATTTTGTACCATAGTTATCAGCACAAGGCAATGATAAATCACAGCCTAGTTCTATGATTTTGACCTTGTTATTCAAAAGTCAGTTACTTTCACAGTTTTTGATTCAGCTGTGGAAGCAGTTAGTTCAAGAAATAATTCTGCTTTGTTCAATTTGATGATTGTGCCATTGACGCATGAATGACAGGAATTAACAAAGCCAAAGCATGATAAAACACTAGGCCTAATGAAGATTTAACCACACACCAGGGAGATTGTAAAAGTGGTCGAGGAAAGTTGTTGGGTGATGCGCCAGCACCAATCAAATCTTGTATCTCAACATGTGCGATGAATAATGAAGGTTTAGAACAGTAGAAATTTCAATTAAGAAGACAGCACTAAAATCGTTTTCGAATTTGCAAG
Organism: Prostheceraeus crozeri; assembly: GCA_907163375.1. Lineage (NCBI taxonomy): Eukaryota > Metazoa > Platyhelminthes > Polycladida > Euryleptidae > Prostheceraeus > Prostheceraeus crozeri. The sequence goes on along the minus strand of CAJQUW010009456.1, from coordinate 29,852 downwards.
AAACACAGATGAAGCAATTAATGACCTTCAAATGTAATAATGGTAAACTAATGGAGCTATAATTAGCAAGAAAACTGCCACAAAATTGTTCACAAAAATTCAAAGAAATATAATATGTTTCTCAAGCAAACAATCTTAAGTAACAAGCTATCAAAGATCACCAAAACAGTAACACAAATTAGCAAGTTAAGTTGAATTAACTGGACAATTTTATGTTCAAATCCGGAAAGCCAGATTCTGGCTTCTTCTAATGCTAGACCGATGAAGAATGAGAAATAAGTGGCTAGTAAACAAATGAAAACCAAATGGAGCAAGGAAAAGCATTCTATCGTGATATCAACGATACGTAATATTAACTATTCTAATATGGTATATATATCACCTTTTTTCGAATCGAACCAATTGTGATATTGCTATAGAGCATGCTCTATCATCAGGTGTGAAAATAACTGAACTATTCTTACAAATGAGCATTTCAGTTATTTTCACTGTTTTCAATTATTTTCACACTTTCATAGCAAAACTATGAAGTTATAGAAATTTATTCTTTTATGTGCTATGAAAGAATAACTCATAACTATGGTACTACAAGTGACATGATGTTGCAGTTTGTGACATCTATTTTGCAGTTTATGACATTAATTTCGCAGTTTTCATAACATGTATGTCTATGTTCATACATCTTCTTCTCTGAGATCTTGTTATGAGTTCAAAATACTTCAAAAGGCTTCTATCTCATACGTTGTTTATATTGTGAGCTTTGTATGCTCTATATTGTCTATATATTGTCTAGATTGTCTATATTGTCTGCTCGCGCGTGTCTGACGACGGGTGAAAGTCACCAGAAAGCTCACAATATAAACAACGTATGAGATAGAAGCCTTTTGAAGTATTTTGAATTCATGTATGTCTATGTTTTGAATATCCATAGTCATGGAAATCTGCACTTGCAAGATACCGATCTTTGATTACATAAACCATAGACTTCCACATAAACATAGGACAATAGCTATGTGCATCCGTAAAAATCAGTTGTGCTATTTGTTTTGCAGTTTGTTTCAATAATTAATGGAAAATGCATATTTGAATCTAAGGTAGAAATTGACAAACGCAAAAATCATTTGAAATCTTCATATGAAATGACATATTTAGGCAATTCCGAATTCACGAAATTATTCGGGAAAATAGTTTTTCATTCAGGATCTGGTTAAAATTGGACGAAACTGGCCGAATCAGGTTGGCTCGGGATGAAGCTGCATGAGTCTGTCCGGGTTGCAGTTGAAGCTGCATGAGTCTAGCCAGGTTGGGGTTGAAGCTGCATGAGTCGTGCCGGATTGGCGTTGAAGCTGCATGAGTCCGTCCGGGTTGCAGTTGAGGCTGCATGAGTCTGGCCGGGTTGGGGTTGAAGCTGCATGAGTCGTGCCGGGTTGGATTGAAGCTGCATGAGTCTGGCCGAGTTGGTGTTGATGTTGGACAAATCGTTTCGGATCGTTTCCACAAGAAGGAGACCAAACAGGGATAGTCGTACACGTGTTTGACACGTGAGTCAACATGGGTGTCTCCTCTAAGTCATGGTTTCCTTCTGATACCAAAGTGATCTGATATGCTGCGGCTGAAAGGCTGTTGACCACAGCTGTCACTTTGGCTAAATCGCAAGAAATGCGTGTAGCAAGTCTAAATTTATGCAGTTACCTTTTATGACATGGATCATGAGATGTTCGACAAAATCAGCCTCAAGTCACGGACAAATTCTGATTTCTGAGGTAACTCGAATACTGCCGGGCACCTTCCATCGTCTCAATCCCCTAATCAGTGCTATCAACTGGGTTTTTCAAGAAGGTAAGTTGGAAATCAGCCTGGTTAAGGTAGATTCGGTATGCTGAGTTGCGCAAGAAGGAAGTTAGAATGACTTCTAACCTGTTAAATTTAGGCCATTTTTGTTGTAGGCTACCTACTGATGATAAATATTCTGAGGAAGGCATAGAGTCTAAGGAAAGGACATGCAAGTGTATAGGTGTGTTCTTGCTACAGACCACCTCATTGGTATTGCGCTTGATAAATGTTTGTGAAGATTTTTTTACTGCGTGTTCTGTTGGTAGTTTCTAGAGATTGGCAAGCAATTCAGAAGTCTCGGTTAACTTGATTTCATTTTCGGTGTTTGAGAACAAGCAAGGGCTGGGACCAGCTAATTTTTGTAACCGGTTGAATTCGGTTAAATGAGAATCCCGGTATTTATTTAGTTGTCAAGGTTTATCGACAATTTTCATTCATTATCACAATTGTTCATTCACAATTATCGACAATATTTCATTATACAAGGTAAATCTAATCAGTTATTCGGTCAACCGATCCCAGCCCTGCAACAGGCCCAGTAGGCTTGTGAGCATTTCATGTGTGCTGAAATTAGCCTACAAAAAGGTTCAATATAAATGATTAGACTTTCAGGAATAATTTAGGATTTGAGTCCAAAAGGAAATCAATTTTAATCAATTAGGCAAAATTTTTAGAAATTATCAAAATTACTCATTATAAAAAAATAGCAATGCATTGCTTAAGTTAATAGCCTGTTTGCATAAAATATTTTGCGAGTGTATACTTATACATGTAGATGCAATGTCTATTCAAGTAGTATTTATTTGGCCTGTGATGAAATCCAAGACGGAAGACCTGTCGCACATTTTACACGAAGATGAAGTTGCGAGAAACCTTATACAGATCTTACAAGTATACCCGCACCAAAAATTGTAAATTGAAATATTATTCACGATTACTATTTTCCATTCCGAAATAGATTAACCCATTTTCAACTATAGTTTATATACAACTCATGATGATTATAATTGCATCAGGTCCATAGGCAGTAGTTGTGTTAAGTAAGAATTAGTTTTCATTTTTCCCACTTACACCATGCAACAAGCAAAGTGTCACGAAGAAAAACAATGCCTAAAATAGCATCTGTAATGCCATGCAACAATGCAGTTGCGTAGCTCGGTTTTTTGATAGTGGAATTTAAATCTCTGTTAAGCTCGGTATTCAGTTAACTCGCTAAAGTTAAAACTTGACAACAGTGCTCCCAGGTAATCTGCTTACATATTCCTTGCTTTTTTGTTCATTAACATTCGCATGTTCAGCGCTTGATAAATAAACATCTTAAGCACATTCATTTGACATTCATAGAGAGTTCTTTTTTGAGTATCACCATCTTCATAATGTTGTGTAATACTCATTACAGCACCTACAATCTGATGAACAGAGCAGACCAGAGCGACGAGCACGCTCAGCACTATACAAGAAAGAACAAAACAGCCATAGAGTAAGTATAATAGATAGAGTGTCGACTCAAAAATGTATCTGTATACAGTGAAAAGTTTTAGATGAAAAGATTCAATTTTTTGCGGAGACCACGTTCCTGCGGTCCAAGAAATTATTTGAGCGGTTTTTAAAAAGCTCAATTTTTTCCAATTTATATACTGTACTACCGACATGAAGCCCCTTTATAAGTAGTTTGAAACAATTTGGATATCAAAAGGAATGAATGTTTGCTAACAAGCATCCTAACTAAGCGGAAATTAAGCTGATTATCAAGGGAATTTCATGAACCGCCTTATAATGGAAGTCTTCATGAAAAAGTCGAGATCATATCGTACTTTCTTGGCTGAAATTTCAAGTTTTTAATTCAATTTTCATCGGCATGATTTCATGATTCATTAAATTTGTATGTTTTATTTCCTGAATCTGAATAGTAATGTGGACCCTTACATCTTTCAAAGTTAATTGAAATCATTGTCTTTGATTATATTGTTTTGCTCTAAGAGTGGCAACTTGCCTGTGACATGATCACGCTTTAGAAAATACTCTTCAGGTTTTAAGCAAGAAAGTAATAACAACCGATCGAATTGTTAATTTAACAAATACCTCTCCAAGGCTGTCGTGACACGCAAGATCTATAAAATACCATCATTCCTTCTGCATTGCTATCATGATCATTCAATTCCGTTGCATTTTCTTCAATACTGCAAAAAATTTGCATACCTCACATTTGGTAACAACACCCAACTGTATTCACCCCGAGTTCATTTAATAAAATCGAAGGTGTTTACACATTGGGGATTTAATAAATGTGGAGTTACCACTCTACCTAATATACTTACTCTATGGGAACAGCTATTATTCATAGCATAAATGCTCAACAAATTGTAACAGAAAAGCTAAACAAAATTCGTTTGATTTCTTGTCTATTCTTAACTACTATGGAGATTCCTGCGTTGGATTATCTGACAATCAACTCATGCATTCTTTCATCATCCTAATGTCCTCCTAGCTGTCACATTTGCACAATAATGACAAGGTTACACCATTAAAGAAAAACTAATTAGTTATCTGGGATACTAACGTAACTTTAGTTTACTTTGATCAAGAAATATAGATTTGCAGTTTCCCACTGTCAAAATGTCTTACAGAACACTTTAATTAACTATTCTTTGAAGATATAATATCATTTTGATAACATTGATATTACATAACGTATTAATCAAATGAGCAACACAATCCACAGTTCACTCAGTTTATCATTCAGATACTCACTGTGATATAAAGAAGATTAATACGCAGGCAAATACTAAATTCGGCAAGTTGACGATCCCAATCAATCGCAGCATATGCACTTGTTTGTTCCGCCTTTGATCCTGCTGGGTTTTGATGAATTCCAGTGCTTCATTGCCTTTACTGCTTTTCCGAGACATAGTAGAGACCGCACTAAAATGACATGTTAGGATAGGATAAACATTTCAAATACATAAGAGGAACACAAACACAATAAAAAAAGGATGCGATGCACAACCATGATTTTGATCATACATGTATTTGTTTTACAATCAAAATTTATGATTTTGCAGTGGGAAGATTTATTGAGATTATTGCTCACCAGTCTCTCTTAATATAAATCACAGCGTCCTGTGCGAATGCGGATGTCCCTGGCAAATCAAACATATGAAAAATGTGGCACGTGGAAAAACCGCAAACGCGGCGTAAGTCACATTCGCTTGCAGATCCAAGCCGAACAACAGTAACAAACATCCATCTTGACAGCGACGCACGCTACCGCAAGGAAAGGGTTACATTGCTATCTTAAAAATATCTCAATCCACGGAACGGAGAGTTAGGCAGATATTTGATAAAAAATTTCATGGTAGCAAAAAGTAATTGATAGATGCTCTGCTGGTTATCAAATTGAGGGTGTTATTATCACTACTATCATCGGACCTGAAAGCTACCGAGTCAGCATAATTTCACTGCTGTGTTTTCTGTCACCACGGACGAAGGCTTTTGCCGAAATTTATTTGGTGCAACTTGACACGCAGTGAAGTTTATTTTTCTCTCAACAAGCGTGTTTTGGACAGAGCGAGTGGCATGCGGCAACCTCCGAAAGGTCGGCGCCTTATTTCTCATCATACTGTTGCCATCTCACTGCTACTGTACATAAGGGTGTTCAGTCAAAAAGTAGTTGTGCAATTGATTGTTCTATTTCAAAATTTGGACAAGTTTTTCACATCTACAGCGACAGGTAAAAGATAAGGAAGATGCTTGCGAAAATCTTCAAAAAAATACAAGTCTAGAAAAGCTGCTGGAAATGTACACACCAGTGATACTTTAAACATCGCTAAATCGGGGGGTAACTTGCAACAAGCGAGTTTAGCGACCTCTGGTGCTCAATGTATCTGATGGAATGAGTCGGGCCTTCCACACGTGAATTATGTGGGAATACCTGAAAGGTGTGACACACAGTTCTGACATTATTCCATTTCCTTGATTATGCATGATGGACATTTATGAAAAGTGTTATTTTCCAGCTCTGTGATTGGCTGAAAACTTCTGCACTGTCTCCAAACCACATAAAGCACTCTCAAATCGTTTGGGCCCTCAGAGTAGGCGTGTACATAGAGAAGTCACATACGCGATATCACTTCAGTACAAAGTAGTTATATTGACAAAAAATGATATTTGTAACTTTAAATGCAGGGGGATGGTTGCGACATTGCCCAAAGTATCATAATTGTGACTCTGCCTTTGAGGTTTCGATATCATTCGGTTATGCTTTTAAAATGTGATTTTAAGATGAATTACACAAGATCAGTTGCACCAAGAAATGTTTGCTTTATCTGCATTTTACCCAAATGTTAGTTTTATTGGAAAATATTCATGTGATCTGGGCCGACACTTTATGTTCTTATGTTATGCTTGATGTCTGATTTTAAAACTGAAATTTAATATTTGACCCTGGGCATTGATTCAGTGCGAGTCTTGTTTAACTGTTGGATTGTTTATAGAGTTGGGTTTCGAATAGACCATCCCGATAAATTGCAAGAAAGTTCAGAAATCATTGTTGATAAGAGGTGTATGTAAGCCTACTTTCATGAACTTTGACTCCATAGCCCTGGATGACGCTCTAAACTACTTAGTGCTTTGTTATTTGTTCTTAGGCCATATGCGTTCTTATTGTTTTAATGATATCATTTCACATTTTGCGATGTACTACCGGTACTCATAATCATCGAGTTCGAATTATTTTGATGATGTGTAACACTTTCGAAACTTCTGAAAGTTGAACCTTGACCATCAAGCGACTTTCACTAAGTAAGCAATACTGATGTTCTTGTAATTTGCTTTCACGATGCGCTCTCCCTGATGCATTAAGTAGTAGTGTATATTTCAAAACTAATTATTTGTTTTTATTCCTTAAAAATAGGCCAATGTCGCAAGTAACCCCAAACCAAGACTAACTTGACACACTACTAATTCTAAGATTTTACCTAAAGTAAGTAGATCTGACAGAATCTTTTGTTATTTGCAAGAAATCCAAATCGCCTAAATCAACTTATACAACTAATTCAACATATAAAAGTAGTCGAGTCAGTTTTTTCACCACATTATGCGCGTACGGAATTTAATGTTGGACATTTCATCAATTTAAATGTTGCATCCATTGGAGCACTTTCCTAACTCGACAGTCAAATTCTGTTGTATATAGATCCCAATTCATCATGTTTGTTGTTTATGTTTTCTACCACTTCTAGAACGTCACTATAAGTACTAAAGGTGCATTGATGTGAAGTTATAATTCACACCTTTGCAATCATATCACTTTAGTATAGTTATCACATTTAGCAATTGCCTAGTTGCGATTTTTGGAATATTTATTATTATATAATAGTCATGGCAATAATATAATTGCACAATTCTAAACTACCTGTAGGTATGTATGTATTGTATGACACCAGTTACGACATCACATCATTGCGGACTACATTTGAAAGTGGCAGAGAACAACAGACAGCGACTGGATAACAAGACAGCAGGACGGCGATAGACTTTTGTTCTTCACTCTTGCTGTCACTCCTTACCCATCCACAACCGTGATAAAATTTCTCTCTGCTCGTACTCGCCCGTACCCGTAAGGTCTCTACCAGCGGTTAATCTTTACCAACACCAACCCGCCCTCATAGGTGCGGGTATACCCGTAATTCACTAGCGATAATGTTGTTTCGCAAACAAGCAGTTGCACTGTTACTTTAGAAACTATATTATTATTTAAGTTTCATTTTGACTTTTATTTTTATTTTAGTCTCACCCGGGCATTCTTTTCATGAATTGAAATCATCACACAGGTAGATGCATTAAATAACTTAATTTTCGACTAATTTAAATGTCAGTAAACACAACTTAATGAAACTGAACAAACAAATTCCAAATAAGATGCCTAATTTGTTGACCCATTTGATTTTAAGCAGCACACAGCAATGCATTCTGAATTCAATGCAATGCAATGAAATTCTAGGGATTTATGCAGAGTATTTGAAACAATTATTATGTTGAATCAAAATTGTAAATGATTTGCCGAATTTTGCCATGGATATTTGTTTATCGATCTCGTATACAATGAAAGCGTAAATTGACAGTTTATCTCATGAATGAATACTACAAAGCTCGACAGTAAAGAATAATGTATGTATGTAGCTGAAATCGATCTGTGAGGCTTTGTTTAATCGTATTATTTACGTAGTTGTTTAGCTGTAGTTTGATTATTGCAGTACATTCCGAATCTCTATTCTCTCCTTTCAAATCCTACCTCAGCCAGTGCATTTGAATGAATTGAAGTGTTATTGTTTTCCTTCAATTCTAATAATAGAATTTCTACAATATCTTAGATAGAGCATCATTAGCTCAAGATAAATTGCAAGGTTTTCTATGCAATGCTATTCTCAATCCAGTGCCATGTCGGGCAAACGAAAATCTTCTCACATGATGCCAAGCTTGTATTGGCGTGAACTTTCGAGGTCGGCCTGGGCGCGGCCCGCTCTTATCGCAAATAAAGTAATGTAAAAGTAAATAAGTATTTATTGAGAACAAAAACGACTCCCAATTGAGAATCAGGGAGGTCCGAAATCAATTACAAAGTTAATCTTAAACTGACATGACAACACGACAAAACTCAACTCAAAATGAAGCTTGCATTGCCTCATTACGCATCTTGGCACAGGAAAAACAAAGCCATTCACTCTGCGTTGTGTTTGAACTCCAGGAAGCAGCAATCTTTTGCTCCGACATTAGTGTGCTGGAATCAAGGTTCTAAGAACATGATCTTTACATGGACCGTAATTAATACTTTTACAATAGATAGGATGTACAGTGGTTCGTTGCCTATTGTTCTCAATACTTTTTGCTTGAATCTCTAAAATTGCTGAATATTTATGGAGTGTCCACTTTTGCATTCAAAACTTTCAAGGTCCAAGAAATATTGCCTTTATGTCTGATAGAAGTACATACAGGCTTTCTAGTTCGACAACGGCAGCTACAGAATCGAGTTAACCATTTCAATTTCTCCAAAGTCAAACGGTAGAATAATGCGTCACTTCAGGAAATGTTGCAACGTTTCAGATTTAAGAAAAGCAGTAAGAAATTCGTTGCAACAACGCGGTTCATCTATGTCTCTATCAGCTTAGTGAACGGCATTTCAGACGAAGAAGGAATGAAATTCATTTGATGATAGGACTTGCAAATGCATACATGCATCTGCCGAACGTGATGATTAGATATGGAGCGACAACGTATTTCTTCAGATATTACTTCGTATTTCCTAGATATCGCTAGATATTTATTCAGATTATTTCTTCTACGATTCAAACTGAAGATACATGATACGGCATTTAATTTAGAATTTGGAGTTAAGTCTCGTCGTAAATTTCTTTGAATTACCGGTAGTTGTACGCACGGCACACATCTATGCATGGTAACGCATTATCGACGAATAAAGTTAATTAATTGAAACTGTGTGCTGTATTAATATTTAGCCGTGCTGACTGCAAAGAAAATGCACTTTGCTTCTCAATTACACGGCCAAAAATGCAATTGATTACAATTACAAATTACTCATCAGAAAATGTCATTGATTGCAACTATTAATTACAGTAGACCAAATTGTAATTTACAACACAAGTCTGACTAAAGATAGTTTCAACATTCTTCTTTTACTTAACCTATAATTTTGACTTGCTACATTGTTGATCTCTGATATGCATTTATTTATAAATTAGGTTTTCACAGATTTTCAATTTGTCGAACCTTGGTTTAACATTAAAAGAACTTAGGAGCGGTCTTTTGTTGTGAACGATAGGAACGTGATGGTAATTCGTATGAGTGGTACATGGATCGAACGGCTCTGGAGGGAAATTGAACGAACGGGGGAAAAGTATGATCATGCGTCTGAAGTACATATAATGAGGTGCGAATAACGCATAAAATATCACTTTTGGTAATGGAAAGTCATTGATTTCTATATACAGTAGTTTTCCATAAATATATTCAACTTAAAATCATCCTTCGATAAGAGAGCTTAAAACAATACGAGTTTCATTTCCAGACAAACTAATGTTAAGTATTTTCTTTCATGGGTCAAGGCTAAAACCTTGAATAGTTTAGTGCCAAATAGATGGAAATGTTTTCTTTCATTTGAGTACAAAGGTATCCAAATGACGAACCTGTGTGGACGGGATTCCATTTGACTTGGAATAGGAGATACTGGCACCAATGCGTTTGCCATCTTCTCCTCCTTCAAATCCCCTTCGTCTCTGAAAGGTAATTTTTGTTAAGTGATCATCTTATTGATTTCTAAATTTGTTCTGTTGCATCGATATATGCGGATGATCACTCACAATTGGGGATTATCAAAAATTAATTGAATTAATTGATTTCTCAGAAAATTTTATTTTGGTTACATGCTACATAAGATGACTTCAATGTCGCTTAACAATGCAAATGAGAAAACAGTTGGTTGGCAACACATTTACACAAAGTAGCAATCTAATAAATAATCAAGTGGCATGCTATTAATGAAAAATATTCTTGATACTGATGACGGCAGACTGGTAGTGCTCATCAGTTTAACAGCTTCTGTTGGCTCTGTAAAAAGAGCTCTCATGGGGGCGGCATCATATTTCATAAGCGCATAGGCGGACTGTCGAGTAAACGCCAGTGGTCGTCGTTTCCACAAGAACCAAGAGACATCGAAAGAATTTTCTGGTCTGGTTATTCTTGTGTCGAGAAAGTAAAATAAATTATAATAATATATAATAATAATAATACAAGTAAATTCAATGTTGTAATTCACAAAATTGAAGAATTGAAAAGTTCATTGATGTCATTGAAGCACGATGTTATTTGATATGAGGTTTATATAAAAGTCTCTGACCATATTGTAAAGTTGGTTTGTAATTTTTCAGGTATTTTATTATCGTTGGGGCACACCTTCCGTCAAGGGTCCGCCAGCTGCTGATTGTCCAAGCCGTCTAAGGAGACGTAGGCAGTTGGTGGCTTGCGGATGAGCCTCGTGTCTTTTTGTGCGCTGTTTCATAAAGTATGATTTTCAAAGTTTATTGTCAAGGAAACTTTTATAGTAATTTAATGCTTTCGCCCGAGTGAACGCAACAATGTTGAAACTTTTTTTTATGTGCAGATGATTGTTGTATTTCTATTATTAGTAATTTTTTTCTTCGCACATAATTGGACGTGAGTTATATCAAAACAAAGAGACCATCATGCTCACTTGTTTTAAAACATTTTAGAAAGCATGATTTACGAAACTTGATATTGGATGAAATGGATAACCGACTATTATACTTGGTTCCCCTTTCTCAGCGAAGGATGCTGCTCAGTATTTAAGATAATTCTGCTTTCAATCATTTGTGGCTTTACCAACTATTCCATAGTAGCCTAACCATTCAAAACTGTCGCCTCGTTACATCAGATTCTATCAGATTCTATTTATGCCGGAGGTGATGAATAGATATTCATCGAGACTTAGGCACGCTTTATTCGTCAATGATCACGTGATTTGATATTCAAACATAATCATAGAATGCGAGCTGATGTTTGAAATGCTTAATGAGAGATTTATCGAAAAAGTACTTGCCGATTTTAAGTTGCAAATCGTCTCATCGATTAACAGTTGCTAAATGCACCTTGCAATCGAATACACGTGAGAAATATAACTTTCAATCTGAAAGAGAAATAACTTCCCATCTCTGTATATATGACAGTGTTTGACGAGTTTCATTTTCATCAATGCCGTGAGAGATGTTGTACTGCTAAGCTATATGATTATCTCAATGAAACTGTACACTTCTCGATATCAAGACACGCGATAGAGCTGCTGATACAACATCAGCAAAAACCGAAGGAATTATGAATAAGTCGCACTATGTTATTTCACATTAAGAGAGCAATCTAGTGAAGTAAACATTCTGAGAATGTTGATATAAAAACGACACTACAAGAACTATTGAAAGTAGGGCTACACAAATACGATTTATATTGAATTAAATTTAGGACTTTGATCGGTTCCGCAACCGTCTTTCAAATATACTGAAGCAAAATGTTTCAACAATTTTGTGCGATATCAATTTCAGAAATTCTAAAGTGTCTAGAAGATCAGACTCTGTAATATATAATACATAATTATAATGTATATATTATGATACTCTGTGTAACTATATTGTGTAGTCAAAAGTGCATCGACATTTGCGCAATTTCCGCTTTGCAAATTGTCCATTGTACAATTATCATTATGACTGCCTTATAACAACAATTGAATTTTGACTTGTAGTAATGTTTCATCCGCTTAGAGCTTCTCTTTGGAACCACAGATGATAGTAGCATTCGGTTAGAAGAACAATAAGCTCCTTTAGTTAGGATTTACAGTGATTGTCTCGGTCAGTCTGAGTAACCAACAATATGAGCGACCCCTCGTTCATATACAAATTGCTGCAAATGTAATTCATTGATTTGTTTGATAAGTTATTGTGCTTTCATGCTACTATATTTCGCATAAATCGCTGTGAAAGATTATATATTGCATTTTGTTTTGTTCTTCTACAGGCATCAATGAATGATTAACACAGACTTTTTTAATTCTTAGTCTGAAGACCAAATGTCAACTGACGAGGCATAAAAGAGACACAGAGACTACCTATTTTTAGTGCTGAAAATAACTTTGCACATGGCAGAGGTGTGCAGCCGTCAAAAAAACTCAGCCAATCCGAAATTTTCCATCAAAAACCCGAACCCAACCAAATATTTTTCTCAATTCGAACCCGAAAATCATCATATAAGAAAAGATGTTTCCATAATTGTGTTCATTAAATTTGCATATTGCACCATAAAGTAAAGTTCATTTTTTCTATATCCATAAGTCCTACATTAAAACGCACATGTAAGCTTAGACTCTCTAATTTGTCAAAATACATTCCTCATATATGTGTACGTATTAATTTGCTGAAGAAATACAGAAATACAAAGGGGTATCTCATTATAATGGCAGTCTCTACATAAGTCAGCAATAATTTCAAGAATGAAAATTTAAGTATTATCGCAATAAATATCCCATCAAACTAAGATTTCAAGCAACTTGCGAAAAGCTAATGTGTGCTGTATAAATGCATATCAAGAACAAAGTTGAGGTAGTCTTCTAATCAACTTATAATCGTCACAGCTGCATATAAATGAGAGTTGTGTTGTGCGGAAAATCGTTGCCCTTATTTCTAAAGGTGATGGTTGGTTGTTGATTAACATGATGGGAGTCAGTGAGCAGTGAGCGTCAGTTTATAACAGCACTTGCGTATGATAAATATAACGAAGTAAATTAGCTGGTGAATTTTTCCATCAGATTCTCCCATGGTATCGTCTAATCATTTTTGGTTTATGTGTTTCAAAAATTCTGCATTTCACCTCTAACCCGAAAACCCCGAATATTTCTCAACATACCCGAACCCGACAAAAGAAATCTAACCCGACCCGAAGCCGATCGGGCTCGAGTCGTGTTCGGGTTCGGGCCCCGACTGCACACCTCCAGTACATGGTTGGACGTTTATTGAAACTGGGCATCCTAATAAGTGAATATATCATGCCAGATGTCTTTGACCATTTTTCGGTTTATTTCATAGGCACTGTGTCCTATTTCAAATATTAAAAATTTTCTTTTATAAGGCTGTGAGGCCTACTCACAGCTGAACATTTGAAAAACCTACAATCCCAAATAAAAAATGACGTTTTTTCAACGGTTGAAATAATCGTTGAAAACTAACCAAAAATCAACTTGGTGTGACAAACGTTGAAAAAACGTTGAAAAAACGTTGAATAAACGTTGCTGATAAACGTACGGTTGAAATCATCGTTGAAAACTAACCAAAAATCAACTTGGTGTCAAAAGCTTTGAAAAAACGTCGAATAAACGTTGATTAAACATTTTAATTGTTTCTGCGGATATAAGCCCTAGATGACCGTTTTTGGATAAAACATGGATAATGCATGCACCATGGATAAACCCTATCAAGAAGTATATTAAGTGAAATGGTCTTTCTTTGGAATAAGAATGGCTATACGCTACTAATAATATTTAACACTGTGAAGAGTGGGAAATGTATATAAAATTTGCTCTAAATAATAATTTGGAATTGTACATGGTTAAAACATCGATCATCCATGTACGTGGATAAAATATAACTAAAAGAGCGTTTCATTGTCCATTTGAATTAGATACCGACTTTAACTAATAATAACTAGGCTTTAACTAATTATAATTAGGTGTATGCCCAAAATCTATGGATAATGGAACATTGCATGGTGCAAGATTGACACAATATAGACTTCAATACAAAGAAAACCTTTTTGAACATGTTGGCTCTTGTGCATTTAAATTTGTGGCGGTCTGTCTATGTTGGTCGTACTATAACATTTTTATACTATGAAAATTTGTAATAACCACTTTTATACACTTACCTTATAATACTTACAATATCAATCAAGTTGAAATATGTATGTAGAATAGAGGACTTTGACTAAAGATTTGATCGAGGAATTATTTCAATGTTGTAGTGCATCACCGACTTTGACCACGAAGGAAGAATAAGATGACAAGAATAAATTCAGAATAAGTTGCATCTAGGCCTTACTTTGACTTTAAGTAAATGTGAAAGATAATGCAAGTTCAAATCATTACCACAATGTTTTCTCGCAATTTTTAATGTAATTCACATGTGAACTCTATTCCATTGAGTTTGAATATAAGTTTCCTATATGGAAAAGCAACCAATTTTATGGTGAAATGATGATATAACTATTTCCCTAGATAATTTTTTCGATTGGCATGTTCCTTTCAATGACATGCTTAACTTTTTAATTGACTTACTTAATTAAAGTAGTAGTACATTTTGCTGACTATAACAATGACCATTTTATTTTATTATTATCATTAAGGTGCTACACTTTCCCGGCTATCGGCCATAGTGTCCTCTGCCTTTGATAGGTCAATACCAATTGATTTACCTTTACACCTTGTATTAATTCATTCATTAATTTCTGCAGATTATTCCTCAAGATTTTAATGTTTACGTCAAAATGAGTTCCTACATGTAATAAATCAAGATTTGTGAATTGAAAGCGTGTGAAAGTAATCATTTATCTAATTACAACTTAAAATCGTGCATTACGCTGAGAATAATAGTGATCATCTTTCATATCTCTCCAGTTCATCATTGTAGATACGAAGATAACAGGGAATCTTTAGTTTAACGTTCATATATTCATTAGCTTTCTAAGTCATTTCATATTCTCTTGTCAGCATTGTCTTTAATTACACACAAATTTATTTCATATTTCATTTCAATCTCATAATCAATCGAAATCACTTTTAGATATCGTTGCACCTATGCATCATGAGGTCATTTTCAAGAAGCTGTGCCTTGCTTTTTTTGAGAGTTTGGCGGTCGAAAATCTGACATTATTTTGCACAATTCCTTCGAATTTCTAGTATTAAGACGTCTGAACTTCAGAATCGCACGCATGAAGATTTAAAATATCCATAGCCACTTAGTCGTGATTACCTCCCATTCTCAATTGCAGAGGTGAAATGTCAAATTTCTTAACAATAATGAGCGGGTTGAGTGCTCTTATTTCTATCTTATTAGGCTCTTTCAATTTGTTGTCGTGTGAGAGATTCAACCAGACTTAAAATCAGTCAAATAGAAATAATTATTGAATATATATGTGATGATAATATTTATTTTAGATTTCTTCAGTTTCGTGGGATTTTTTTCATTTATAATTTTGCCTAGCTTCTAGTCATGCTTCATGCCAAGCTCTCATCTTTGGTTTATAGAATACAACCATTTACAAAATACTTAATTATTAGTTTTGATTTATTTCCCCTTCTCATGAAAAGTTAGATCGACTAGCCTTTTTGTAAGTAGTATATTATGCACCCTACTCTGTATTAGTGTATGGATCTGTATGCTTTATGCATGAAAGTCATATTCACACCCATTGAACTTTAAGAAATCTAATTTGTTACACGACTTTCTATCAGGGTAGCTGTCTAAGTTTGTATTCTTCCGTTTCCTGGATTCTTCGAATTTTCTAACCGTTCCGTGATATAATTTAATATCTCAAAAAATATCTCAATGGCTGATCAATATATAGAAATTTGCACAAGCTTTGCTTCTTCTGATATTAAAATGTCATCCACAATTTTATGTAGGAAGGTTATAAGCATTTATTCGAAGGGAAACAACCGTGATTGATCATAATGCAGCACGACAGCAAGCGATAAATGTCTTGTATAAAAAGGCATCACAGGAAAACTACAAAAAACTTGATGCACAGGATGGGAGCAGACAGTTGGCTTTACAAAAATAGGATATCATTATGAGGCTTTTCCCTAGTTCTATGGTATTCTCTCTCGGACTTCTCTTTCACTGAGATACCGCACATGACAAAGTTCCTTTCTATCATTGTTCGAATATTTGGAAACGAATACTTTGAATTTTGAGTCAAGAAAAGAATTGAATAACAGTAAATGACTCTCTAGCATTGAGTTATTGTATTTTTCTGACGCGTATTGGCTACCTTGTCGAAGAGTCGACATCATCGCAGTCAGAATGAACCCATAACTGCTCCGTCCGCCGCTGATCGTCAACTTCAGGGTCGCTCTGCTGATGGTCTCCATCGACAGCTGATTCCGTCGCCGTCGTAATGGTCCAAATAGATCGCTCTTACTTCCGGCAGTATTGAATGCCTTTTGCCACCAGTCTTCGCAGAGTGTAGGAGACCTCACTTGAATCCTTCTCGCGCAAGTCATCATACATGAGAGACATGACAGTAGCTGGATCAAGTGTCAGACTGCTATGAATCGTAGCTGTACCCGCAAGCTTATCTGCCTTTTCATTGCCAATGACACCACAATGGCCAAGACAAAATATCCATGTCATCCTTTTTAGTCGGCTTTTTCGAGGGAACTTTTCCAGTCATTGTAAATAAGGCCACCTCTGATCTTTTCCAATGTGGACATGGAGTCAGTGACGACAACAGCATACATGTAAGCAGTCAACTCGAGCCAGTACAAAGCGTCAGTCACAGCCCTCACTTCCATGCACATAGTGGAGGTCGTAATACTGAACGCGCCGCAATTTTCATGTACCAGTTTGCCACAGACGAACGCCGCAAGAGCCCAACCAGACCTCACACCTCGTTTGACTGAACCATCAGTGTATATATCAGTAACGCGTATTCTGTGTTCTGTATTCTTCAATTGAGGACTTATGTCGTTCTGTCGCTCGTCGATAGCTCAGTTGGTAGAGCGTTGGCCTAGAATCGCGCAGCTATTTTCCGTCTGTTAAAATTATCATTGCAGCTTTCTTTGAATACTTGTGTGGACTAAGTCCCCGTTTCAAAGTATAATGCTGGCTTTGAATTACTGATAACTTGCTTCAGTAGTTTGGCTTGACGGTTAATGCTATGTTGTCTTGGAGGATGAAGCTATCGGATTCTCCTACGCGGGTTCTTCAATTGAGGACTTATGTCGTTCTGTCGCTCGTCGATAGCTCAGTTGGTAGAGCGTTGGCCTAGAATGCCAGAGGTCGGTGGTTCAAATCCACCAAGACGCGCAGCTATTTTCCGTCTGTTAAAATTTAAATGTTTCGTGTGTGAAGGCGCGTGCTTTGATTGAAATTTCACTAACTTTCATCTGTGGAACAAAACTCCATCTTTTGGTTGATCCTTCTATCCCCTGTTGATCTCAGTCCAATACATCCCAGATTTCTGATGAAGTATTTACATGCGTGATGCGTGACTTGAGGATTGTATCATTGCAGTCATGATGCTCAAAAGCGTGCGAGTAAAATGAAAAACTTCAAGAGCCGCAGAGCCATCCGATCGTCCACCATGAAACTGAAAGTAGTCGATGGAATTACACTGAACTCTTGAACTTTCTATACTACATGAATTCCTAACCCAGTAATGCGCTGTTTCATCTTGAAATGTTAATTTCAGAATATAAGAAAAGTTTGAGAATTTAATTTTCAGATCTAAAAGTAGCCTAGTCAAGCTTTTACAACCTCGTGCCATTGAATTGAGTTTAATTGAATTGATTATAACTGAAGACGATCTCTTATGACATTCCATATCGACAGAAAAATAATTAAGTTAGATAGCATTCAATATTTTGAAACAAATCACCCCGAGCAACCAGATTCTATGGTATTCCTGTAATTGAAATAATGATATTAATAATAACCAATAATCCGTGTTTATTTCGGATAATGAAAATCACAAGTTACAAACTGAAGTAAAAAATATCGAAGTAAAAAAGTTCGAATTATAATGCCTTGCATCACGAAAAATAAGACAAATTCAAGCAACTACAATGTCAAATTAAAAATAGGGGTGAACGTGAATGTCTAGCAGTGAAACACGAGGGCATATGGAAATGCCCAGCATGAGTGGGTTTAACTGAGATTGGGTGTTCATGAATTTGCCAATGAATCGCAGGACAAGAGAATTTCTTTGCTCTTGAAAGTCTGGCATAATGCTACATGAGCATTGAAAGTCACAAATAATATGATGATCTCGCTCTGTATCCTCGGTTTATCTCTGTTAATGACGATGGATCAATTTTACCAAATATCAGGATTGCATATAAGAGCATGGGCATGCAATTCTGTTGAAAACCTTCAAGCAGCTGTTCTTGTGTAGTCTTCTACCTGCTGTTCTGGCAATTCGATTGAAATGTTCTTTCCAAGATCAATTATCTGTCAACGTGACTCCTAAGGTTCCATATTCCACCAAGGTTATATCATCTACGTACTCTATGAGATATGCATTTTGATGCTTAATATTGATGGAAGACATGAATATGTTGAAAGGAAATGGGTATACCGTGAATAGGAAATGAATATACCGTTACTCAAAAAAACGCATGCATTTGGATGTAAGGTAGAAGGTATGATGATAGCCAAGTCCAATTGAGGATGGATTGTACATTCTTGTTAAGTTTGTGGTAGCCCAAAAGCTTTCTTCTTCAACTCAATATGCACGTTTGGCGCTAGGACATTCTAGATGTACCGCATTGCATTTTGGAAAATGCAGCGCCCTTGAAAATGCAATACGGTATATCTCGAAAGCACTCAGGCTAAAAATGCACATTGAGCTGAAAATCAAAAATATTGGAAGCCCCAAGCTCAACAAAGCATTCATGTAGCACAAAGTCTACGGAATTATTGCAATAACTCAATAGCATACAGTCCTATTAAGCTCAAAGAGCTATGTCCTAGTTAATTTGGGGGGTCGATAGCTGTCACATTGAATTTGATGATTTCTGTCCTATTGAATTTTAGGTAATTCCGTCCTATTGCTTTTCGGATTTTGGTTGGCCTCTGTCCTATTACCTTTTGGACTTTGGGAAATTCTATTTTGGCCAAATTTGTTCTTGTAATAGCCTTTCTTCATATCTAACAATATTCATATAGCAAGTTACATTACACAAGTGTTTTATGCCATTGTGATCGAAGCTTCACAATTTTGATAGAAGGCTTCCCTCCTACCGCAAGTTTTCCCCGGTGTTATTCTGTAACCGCAGCGCTAATAATAAAAAACGGCCGAAATGAAGAGGCATGATGCTTACATGTAGATATTCACTTAAATATTTTCTGTCAATACAATTGCATTTGTGTTCGTCGACTTGTTTGTTTTGCATCGTCCATGCGAATTCCGAATTTTCTCTGATTACGTAAAGTTTTTACAACCTAGAACTCAGGAAGTGAAGGAAACTGATATCCCTGTGGTTTCACTTTAGACTGCAAGTATAGTCGAACGATATGAATTACTTGCTTTTTACGTGAACATCAGCTGAAACGAAAATCTTTTGTAAAGACTTGATATTTTGGCCTACCTGTGATAGTTTATTACAAAGTGAGCAATTTAGGATAATTAAAATCAAATGCACTTAGACATCTAGCTATCCGATATCAAAAGCATCACATTAGTCTATAATCAAAATAATGGACTCATCAATCAAAAATCACACTGAAAAATAGAACTTTCCTATCAAATTTATTTATTGAAAAAAAGTTATTGGTGTAGGGTAGCAAACGACCTGCAGGAAGTGTGCGACTTCACGGTCAATATTTCCCGATATTACATCAGCAACATTAGAGCATGCCCCTTGATTTTTGCATTATGTGGTCGATAGGTTCATAGCATAGAAATCTAACACTCTACAATTGCAAAGGACTAGAACGGGGATGGTCATTGAAAACAGAATAGTATGTAGTGGACATGCGTTGTCATGACGGCGGCACTTAAACGATGGTGGCTTCCATTGGCTGACTATGGAAAGATGCAGCTCATTAGTGATTTTTGTAATATTCACGATTATTATAATTTCTCTTTATACATAAAGGCAATTTGATAAATAACTTGGAATATGTCGTCTTACAGCAAGAATCTGCAACTGTTACATGTTTCAATAGTCTGATTCATATATATATCTAACATCATTGACCTAGATCGCTGCCAAAATGACCATCAACAAACCGCTATTGTCCATTTAGTCCGGCAGGCAGAACTAGCTCCTGTAGTCAATAATGCCGAAAATGAGACTTTCACAGATGTACACCCTATCCCTACTACGAATCGGCACGTCTGCCGAGTTCTAGTGAGTTCCTCTTCTTGTCAGACAGGATCAAAGAATAACACATGTAAATTCAATGGGACGCAGATTGCAGTTTTTGGCTAAAATGAAATTTTAAATGTTTTCTCTGATTAAGCGAAAGGTACTAAGCCCAGGGTCATAATTTTTGGCATAGAATGTCTTCAGGTCATTTCCTATCATTTTCAAGCACCCCTGTCTATAAAGCTAAACACATTTAGATTTGGCGAGCCTCTTAATGCCAGCAAACACCAACATGTTGGCCCACTTCATCCACATTGAACCACATTCTCAGATACATTGCCGATTAGATGCATGGTAATAGCACATGCACATCATAGATAATGACCTGAAGACATTCCATGTCAAAAATTATGGCTCTAGCCTTAATACTCTTCGTTTAGTCAGAGAAAACATAGAACATTTCATTTTAGCCAAAAACTGCAATCTGCGTCCCATTGGATTTACATGTGTTTTTCTTTGATCGTGTCTGACAAGAAGAGGAACTTACTAGAACTCGGCAGACGCGCAGATTCATAGCAAGCATACAGTGCACATCATTCTGTAAAAGTCTCATTTTCGGCATTGTTCCCTGCAGAAACTTGTTCTGGCTGCGGGACTAATTCTGGTCTCACTGACTTGAACAATGCGAAATGTCGGATCTATGGTTCTATGGTTCATAAGTTCATCGCTCACGCTTGAAAATTCGACCTAATTTCATGTCCATGTTCCTAGCGTACTTTAATCTCATCCATAATGGGAGGATCACATTTTTATTGCAGTCCGTTTGAAGCTAAGCCGATCGATGTGGACCCTTGATGCTTTTTTGCTTTAGAGTATTTTAGCGCAACTTTTCACCAAAGATCTTTCGCAGGTCTCCGCAGACGGAAAGCTAGTCAGAATGGTCCAAACTAGCTTATGACGTGTAAAATAACTGAGAAAGCTGAAGAACCGAAAAACATGCTGCTCTGTGTTTATTTATCCTTCACGCGTGGCTGATTATTATATTTTTATCTTATTTTCCATTCGCATATTTTAACTTGATAAAAGCAATTAACTAATGCTAATTTAATATAATCGGAGTAGGAACCGGGCGGATTTTTCGGTCCAGTCCACGACAAGCTTTATTTTAAGCTAGCCTTGAATGCAGTTGTAAATTAGGTTTGATTGATCAATTATAATATTTCAACATTTTGTAAATATGCTCGTCTGTTGAAAAATTAAATTTGGAAATGTACAGTCCGTTTCATAAAAAGTGGATCATCCTAAAATTTGACTAAATAAAACATAAGTATGATACAGAAAGCATTTTTCATGTTATTTCATGTCCCTTATATATTTAAATGTCCTTATATAATCTGATAAGCTATGATACAGTAACGGTTCTTAAGAAGCTAATATTTTGTGGCCCTACCCTTATTGTCAATGACATTACCAATTCGTCTAGGCATTGATTCGATGATATCGTTGATTTTTGACTGATCCAACTTTCTCCACTCTCTTTTTAACAGTGACGTAAGTTGTGATACGCCATCTGTAGGTAGCAGTGAACGACGAACGTTACGTTTTAGAATACTCCATACATTTTCTATGGGATTCAGATCAGGAGAACGAGCTGGCCAAAATAATGTCCTAAGCCCTAATTGAGACTTGCATAAGTTGACTCTACTACTCCTGTGACACGTAGCATTACCATCCATAAATAACCAAGTCGATGGTTCACCAAGTTGATCTGTCATTTGGCCAATGTTCATTCGTAAAACATTCACATAGCGTTCAGAATTCAAGTTCAGAGCGGCCATTGGTCCAAATGTCAGCCCAAATCAGTAGAGTCGCACCACCTTGTACCCGGGGACGATGTAAATGTCTCGGAATTTCGGATAATTCGATCTGAGAGGGCCTCTTACAGCTCTTGAAATTCGACTCAATAAGTCTTCTACGAATAGTGGACTTAGAAATAGACGAATCTAGCCATCTCAGTTAACGAGAGACTTGGATCAACTTTAACAAATCTCAAAATTAGGCGGTCTCTTTTTTTGGATGTTTTGCGTGGACGGCCAGAGCCCTCTTTACGACAGAGTCGAAAATCATCATTATGCCATCGATGCACATTTGTGTAAGGGACATTTAGTCGCTTGCTTGTAGCTCGCAAAGAATACCCTAGTTCTAGCAAGGCTGACACTTTGCCTTTTGTGAATGCGATCTCGTTATTGTTCATTTGTGCTTTGTATTGTTTTCAACCGGTAAGAGATAGATTTCTAGCTGAAAGCAATCTGGAGTGCTGCCAACACCACCGCAACGAAGTCAGGAAGCTATGGAACATGAAGTCCAGTTAATCACATGTAGCAGTTACATTATTGTTGATGAATAATGGTGCTATACTGGCTCTGATTGACCGATTTTCTTTATTTTTGTTTTGCTTGATAGCTTTTGGCTTGTAGAACAACATATTACATAACAAAGGAAACAAATGTAATTTTATAAGAGTGAGGTATGATTTGTGTAACATTGCTAAATGAAGATCAAATTATCTACTACTTTTTTATCTATAACAGGAAAACAACTCAATATTCATGCTTGAAATTTCCAACAATGATATTAGTAAGCACAACTGACATATCTTCCAAATTTCAGAGAAATTCGTTCAAGTTTGGCGGAGTTAGACAAAGTTGAAGTTAAGGCGATGTTTAAGGGTGATCCATTTTTTATGAAACAATCTGTATTAGGAATACGTGTATTTATTTAAGTTCCTAAACAAGTGTATTCATAAATTGAAATGTGCAAACACGTACTTGCCTTTCAAACCGCAAATGCGACTTGTGTCTGCAATGGAAATTCCTATGTCTTCAATAACTCATCCCGCCATTTAAATACTGTGGAAATCAGGTCATATCTCGCAGGAATCGTTTTTGTGACTTACTCTGTGGAGAGGGCTCTAGCATTGAAATTTCAAGTAGATGATGTGTATGAGGAAGATCATATCCTAGCCATCAATGTCTAGTAATATTGGCGTTCGTTATGATGGACATGATTGCAAATCGAATAAATTAAACTCCATTGTGCAGCATAAAAAAGATGTTGCGTTTTATAAGACGTCAAGGAAAATATTCTTGATGATCGGCGCCCAAAGTCCGGCTTTTCTGGATCGTTTTTTCAAAAAATCCAGGTATGGACCCGGCGCCCACTCTGAGCATTATGCAGATATCATGAAAAACGGAAAACTAAATGATCCATCGGAGACTTAAATTGAAAAACATGCATTGTCAATTTAGCAGACATTTAAGAATTCAAATGCGGCCTTTTCAGAAAAGTCCTACAATTCAATATCCGATCTACCTTTTAGATACTCTATTTCAGACTTAAAAATTCGTGTGTCAGTCCGTTTTTGAAAGAAATGAAAATTGCGCCCACTTTGAAAGCTATACATGTTAGGAAATGTCAGCATGAATATGTAAATCACCTTGTATGCTAAACCAGTGTCATTCAAGGTGGATCATACGACCCAAAAATGGGCACCATGGTTCTGAAGGAGGGCCCTGTTTCTAAACATATACTTCACGAAGCTCGTTAGATTTCAAGTTAAAATGGTCTTCGTATAACATGGTCTCAAACTGATCTTGATGAAACTGCATCAGGGAAAATCTCACATCGAAATTTAAATAGCAGGAACCCTCTCAGTAATATCAATATCCTGTGCTCCTGTCAACGTTTTAGCCGTAGAATTGACTTAACAATTCAATGCCTGTGACTTTCACGAGGTCGAAATGATATCTCTATGCCCCTTGCTCTTGTGCATTACCATGAAAAATGGAGCGCAGAGTTCAGTCAATCTATAGCTCAAACATGTGTTGTAAAGTAAACTGATTAGAATTAGAATTTCCTAGGCCGTGAATTGTCGATTAAGAAAGCACGGTGAAGAACAATATATTTGAAATAAATAAATTTTGCTCATAGACTTGTTTTTCAATTCTTCGTTTTCTTTATTAAAAGAAAGAAGACAAAATTTCCCATCATCTCTAAAAAATTGACGTCATTGCATTGTAAGGCGATCATACTTTTTTCGTCTTAAAAATATAGTTCTAATGAATATTCTAAATGAAGATAGAAATAATGTTAAAAATAATGTCTTCAGAACATGTGTCTTTACCGAGATAATTAACAAGCTATCTAGAGGTCATGTTTAGGTACAAAAGTCACTTACTTTCCTCAAAGAATTCCCGCCGCGGCTATCGTCTTCTTTCACCTGCTTCTCGCTAAATATTTCTCTAAACTGACTCGAGAGTTCTCGAGTAATAAGAAATTATTTCTGATGGAAGTTAGGATTACTCAATCCACATTTTTTACCGTTGTCACGGAAACTCAGTTCTAGCGGAAATGAGCAATATCTGTGATGCATAACATTGCCCAATCATCAAATGCAATCCAAAAGAGAACCAATCACACGTCATCGCAGCGTCGTATTTTGTTCTCATTTTGCTAAGTGTTCGAAAATGAATTACTTGAAATGGAATTCCATTTTCTTCATGTGATGACTTGAGTTGCTGACGGAGATTGAGATAGTGTTTATTTATGTTTTTGCGCCGAGTATCTTCGTTACCATCTCCTCATGTCAAGATGTTTGATGAAATATTTCAATCTCGTACCTCTGAAATGCTCAATGACGTGTACATTGCAACCTCGGTTATTTGAGCGTGTGTATTAAATTAACGCTTCCGTGTGAAGCAGTGAAAAGCAGACATGCAACAAGATGATATGTTTTATCATGATAATGATATATGCTGCTCGTAATTTGTGATGCCGATAAAAATCTAATAGTCTTGATAATGAAAATATAGGACAATTGACTGCGTTGCAACTTTATAGTATATCCAGGCACGCGGGAACGATTTATCGGTATGGGGGAGGCTAAAGTTGTAGGCAAAGATTTTAGGTGTTGCAAAACGAATTTTTAAGCGGTTAACGGAGGCATACTACTCACTCTTAGCCTGACAGAAACTACATTCGACGCGGATGAAACTCTGATATTTCTTTCACTATTTTTTCCATTCAAGCTGAATCTTGCTATAAAGTTTTGGCTTCAGCCCCGTCATCTTGAGTTTGGCACACAACAACTAGATGACAAACAGGGGGCTCACTCTCCAAAGTAAAACATGCGTTTCATAGCATCATGCATGTCAATATACATTTTGTTATACCATTATACATACCGGTATAAACATATTTTGATTTTATTGTGGCCATTCGAATTGGCTTATGCCTTGACAGGATTAATTCTAATTGTCTCAATTGTTAGGAAGCAGGGATATATTTTTCAACCAATCCTTCGACTTTGGGCATTTTTTAAAGTGCTTGGTTGTTTTTCTATTTATATTCTATTTATATTCTAATTGGACGTTTTTCTACATAAACATGCCTTAGTTTTAGTCCATTTTATCGGAATTTCTTAATCTTTTTCTCGGTAATACACAGATTCGTGATAGATAGCTACATCACAAAAAGCAGCTAGAATGATTTTACAGTATATATACACTGTATTACTATGCTGCTGGATATCACACTCGAAGGTTGGAATAAGAAGACAATTCATTTTAGTAACATTTTGTGATGTAGAACTGTCTATCACTTATTTGACCAATATTACAGAGAAAAAGATTAAAA
The DNA here is from genome assembly GCA_907163375.1 of Prostheceraeus crozeri. Lineage (NCBI taxonomy): Eukaryota > Metazoa > Platyhelminthes > Polycladida > Euryleptidae > Prostheceraeus > Prostheceraeus crozeri. The sequence goes on along the minus strand of CAJQUW010009456.1, from coordinate 3,664 downwards.
TATTCCGATGAACTTGACTAAAAGGATTATTGATGAAACTAAGGCATGTTGATGTAGAAAAACGTCAAATTGATATAGGGTCCATGTGACAAACACTCAAAAAATGATATTCAAAAAAAGTCTTTCATCAATTTTGTGGTTGCAGCAGATTTGTAATACTTTTCACTAGCAGCGCAGTTCGTTCAGGGGTAAGTGATATTAATTTGAACTCGTCCCGCACAAGTCATTACAGATCAGTTCAAATCTAACCAAAATCCTCTAAATGTCCCATTGAAAGTATATAGGCCTATGCCTACATGCATTTAATTTACATCAACCAAAATTTGACCTAAATTGACATGCGAAATGACTATATTTTTGAACGTACGTAATATTTAGCAATCAAAATTGCCACACCTTTACAGGCGGAAATTTTTTTGAAAGTTTTCAATTTCTGGCAGGTTCAACGACCAATGATGTGGTTTTGTGAATGTTGAAGTTGGTCTTTAAGTATTACACTTCAAGGCATTTGCTGAACAATTTGTAAACATGTCAATTAGACACAGTCGATCCATATGTACAACATCTGAATGAAATTTGATTAGTCGAGTAGGGTTAAAGTTATTGAAGTGTAGTGATCAGTTATATGCATAATTCAAATTTCCAAAATATGCGGAAGAGCTTTAGAATTAGCCCTCCCCTTCATTTTTCGCAACTACACCATTAGCGCGGTACCGGGTATATACTGTAGTTTAAATGCTGAAAGTGCGAATTGTTGACCTCGATCAAATGCGCACAAAATTCCTGTGATGTAGTAAGAAAAAAGGAGTTCCATTTGTAATATTTTTGCTTTAAAGTGGGTATACCAAAAGTTGGAAAATCATAGCCCCGGTAACTCACAAAATTGCCAATTTTCTGAAAAATTATTTGTAAATTTACGTCACTGCCTCATGGCTCCACTTTCATAACTGTGCTTATGCGCACTAGATACTTGCTTGTCTTTCACCGTTGAGTAATAAGTAACTGCATTTCCAATCACCTTGTGATTTACAAGTTCATAGAATCATAGTGTAACGGATTATTCTCTCTGACTTCACAATTCAGATAAAAGCTTGCTCTATGGCTGCAAAAAAGCAGGTAAGTCAAATAACTTGTCATTGACTTGGTCAGCGAATGATGCTTTTGACCCGTTGACCCGGTTTCATCACTAGCATGTAAACTTGTAGGCTACCATGTTCTAGCTTTTTGCCCTGGCAAAGATTTTAGCAAGCGATTTCCTTAGACTTTCCGAATGCAAGAATGATTTCATGAGTGTTTAATATGCTCGCAGCTCCATCGCTGAAATCCATTCCCGGAGACATAATTTCAAAAGAGAACCCGCAGCCTCTTCTTGTTATGTATTGACGAACAAGTCTTTCAGGATTACTGCAATCATCGATTGGTCGAATCTCTGTCTTATCTTGCCATTCACCAAATTATGCAAGATCCCTGAGTGTCATTTCAAGGCACAAGTCGAATTTCTCTGGCAGACCCACCTGACGAATTTGTCGCGGAGATGCCCCTTAGGATCTTTTGGTCATACTGTCAGAAATCAGTTACATTCTGATGTAGGGAAATGAGCTTGACATCTGGATGGGATTTCTTAAAATTTGATGGAATTGTGACGATTTGAATAATATGAAGATATTCATGACCTAAGATAACCGCAAGCGATGAAAAGTTGTTTTTACTTTTCAACACATGCATTGAGATTCTCCGCTAATTCAATGAGTTCTCAAAGCCCTAGTGAGAATTCCCGTTCATCGCATCTTAGATCGAACTTAGAAGATCAAACAATCTAATTCTGTGGGTTCCTGTTGGGCTCTGCATCCCTGAGCTCACTGTAGTAGCTCTCTCTACTTCATTCATGTACAATCATGAGTCACGTGACAGGAGAGAATGCGTGTGGATGGTAATCAAAATGAAATCATTCTAAAATATTTAGGAAATATTTGTTTTGTATTGCTAAATATATCCTATTGATTAATTCGACGATAGTCTGACTACATATCTCGGAGCTGCCACAAGTAAGTAAAATTCTAGGGGGCTAGCCCATCTTCCCGCATGCCTGAGTAAATCATAATTACCTGTATATATTATAGCTATATCAAATAGCAAAAATATCAAACGCAGAATTTCATAACATAGGTATGTCATTGACATATGTTCTATTCTTACTTGCTGAAAAATAACATTGTACTGCAGTGGAAAGAAAATTGAGCCATTAATTCTCCGTGACATTGATTGCACAGGTATTTTCTGTTTTTAGCAGCCTATTTTTAATTGGGCCATATCTATTTTTGTCCTAATCTTGTTCTAATGATATACTAGTATTACTGCACAGCTATACTAGTAACTAAGTGCACTTCATGCAAATAATTTCATCAAGTGCATTTCATCGAAAAATATTTTTCATTGCACATTGCAATCTGTCAGGTCTACCAGTTAACAGTAATTATCAATTGATCCAAAAATCCACGTAGCCAATTGCTAGTAGTCTACGTGATCCACTAAGCCAATCTCAGAAAAGCAATAAACTGTTCAAGTCTTTTTCAAACACTTTTCACACTTTTGGTCAATTTTAAAGAAAACGAATTTAACCTCAGTAGAGAGTCCTAGATAGAAGCTATCACAATTATCAGAAATTAGGCCTAACAATGTTTTTGACATATTAGCAAAATAATTGCTTAATTTTTCGGTCACATTTTGGCCCAACTCCTGACATGGCAACATAGACTTGACGAATTAATGGCCCAATTTTTTTCCACTGCAGTATTCTATTTGTGAAAACGTGTAGCAATGATAACATAATATTGCTTCTTCTTCGTCATGTATTGGGTGCCAACAAACTTTTTTGGCTATTTCACGGCATCAAACATTCCATTTCACAGAAATCACGTCAACCCAGATGTGTATGTAAAAAATTTACGATCACCAGTAAAAGTCAAGATAAATATTTAATAATTCGGCATGCGCCTTCTTAATCATGAACGCATGAAAAGAAGCAGCATAAAGTGATGTGTGGCGCACAATCCAAATAGATTTATGCATGTATAAGGCACAATATACATGTAGATCATCGCACCAATTCATTGCCTGTATTTGTTGCTTGCAATATGGCTTCGTGGGCTGAATCTTAATTAAACTGCTGAGAACAACTTCTTCAATGGACATGGTCAGAATGATTATGAAGCCCGTCAGTCAGAGAAGCTTTGTCGCTTACCTAGGATGTCAATTGCCTTGTCGTCGCTTTCTAAGAAATTGTCTCATTCAAGGCTCTGTACTTGCTCCCGTGCTGTTTAACATCTACATTTATGTTCTGCTTACCACAACGAGCTAAAACTATGCCTGCGCGGATGACATTGCTCTACTAACCAAAAATTAAATCATCACAAAAATTAAATGGACTCTCAAGCAGAACCTCGAATTAGCTTTCCATCTTCCTTCGTCTTTAGAGACTCAGATCTCAGCGAACAATAGGATCTTCCTCTAATGAACCATTTCATTAATCTGACGCCCAAGGGTGAAAAAACGGTTTTTCTTAAAGTAGAACTACAGGGGAAGACATCAACCCAACCCATAGATGTTGGAGCATTGAATTCACTGCTCTTCGCAGTTCTACTCTTACTCTCTGCTACACTCTTAA